>JAAEAF010008015.1:0-62302 GCA_011037195.1 Triatoma infestans
TTTTTTTTTTTTTTTTTTACTTTTTTGCAATTTTCTCAAAAATGGCTCCGAACGATTCTCTTGAAACTTTGTATATCAGGAGAAAGAACTACAATTTTTATTTGAAACATTTGTGTGGAAAAATTCATTTAAGGGCAGTTTTGGGGGAGAGGGGTGGGGTTAGGTTTTCCTTTAAAGTGGTATTTCAGTTTACTATACAATTCTGTCATCTAAATAATATTAATTAGAATTAAATATGTGGTTTAAATTCCGTGTTTGAAAAAAATCATCGGATGACCGGAAGTGCGTTCTTCCTGAAATGTGTTTTGTTTTCTGATATTTTCTCAAAAACGGCTCCAACGATTTTTCTTTAAAGTAGGAATGTGAACTGTACATATAAAGAGCTACAACTTTTATATTGAAATATTTCTCCTGATAATGTCATTTAAGGAGGGGGCTTTTGGGGGAGTGATGGGGTTATGTTTTTCTCTAAAGTCCTATCATAATTGATTATACAATTCTGCCATCCAAGCAGAATTAATTAGAAATAATAGATGGCCAAAATTCTGGGTTTCAAGAAAATTAGTAAACCGGAAGTGCGCTTTTACTGAGCAGTTTTTTAGTAACTCCGACGAATTTCATTAAAGTTGGTACACAAACTATAAAATTTGTCAATTTTAATTTTGTAAACTGGAGTAAGAGAAAGTTATGTGAGTGTTTCACACCAGATATTTTTTATTTTAAGAGCAATACAAATATATCATCGAGTTTGTCTATTAAATTTACAGTGACTACTTGGTCTAAAAAAAAAAAACAAATCTTGCAGTAGCAATATCATAATCGATCCAATGAAGATCTCCTGAGGTACGATTATTACTAATTGAAAACCAATTAAAATAAAAAATTTGTATATTAAGCAATTTGCATGTATTCGTCCTGCATCTAGAGTCTCATTAAACCGTTCAGAGTGATTTTAGGTAATTTTAAATATCTTTTAAAGAGATATGGAGATGCTCTTTCTCTAATTCATTGATTTATTTCGAGTCCCTAGTCCTGGTAACAATACAATAAAACACTTGAAACTAAAGCTGTGTTTAGCGTTTTTTTCGATTCTCAAGATAAGATTTCGAGCATAAGCTAAGTACCACTCCAGCTGCTAATTGTCATACATAGTCAAAGACTGTTTTACACTGTTTAGAGAACCTAGGAAATCCCATAATTTAAAGAGTTCTATAGAAATTACAATTCAATTATCTTCTTTAAAATTGACTTTAGTGCAAACTAGAATTTGCAAAATTAAATTCTAATCCGATTCAGTACTATTCTTTTTTTATCATAGAAATAGTTAAAATAGATTTGATTAAAAATTGAAGGTCTATCAGTTTTTTTTTTGGTCCTATTTATAACAACCGTCACCTACATCTCCATAGCAAGGTGAAATATAAATCGGGAAATATAAATGACTAGTATTGATTATTGCACAATTCCAATATATCTCATGCATGTGGCATAAGCAGATGGTTCAGCTGAAACGAAAGATAGATTTATATGAACTCACGACTCTATTGAGTTTTTTTACTTTCTCTTACTCCTAGTAAGAGGAAGTATTGTTAAGTCGTGTGGCAAATGGTTCGAGATATCGCAGTTTAAGATTCCAAACCGAAATATCCTTGGTTGGAGGTCCCCCCTAAGTCCAAAAAAGTGGTGTTTTAGCAAGAATGGGTCTGTATGTTTGTGTGTCTGCGTGTGTGTCTGTTGTTGTTTATGTTGTGAACGCATAGCTCAAAAACGGAAAAATCGGTAGAAAGTTCAAATTGATATTACGTTTAGGTATACACCATGGGAGCGCTGACGGTCGTTAGATGTCAATTTCTCAACCGGCATACCACTTTACTAGTTGTTTTTTTGACGTGTTTGCAATTTTCTCTCAAAAATGGCTCCGAGATTTTCTTTAAACTTGCTATATCAACTACACATACAAAGAGCTACAACTTTTATTTGTAACATTTCTCCAGGAAATTCATTTAAGGGCACTTCTGGGGGAGGGGTGGGGTTAGGTTTTCATCTTAACTGCTGTTTCAGTATATTAGACAATTCTTTCATCTAAATAATGTTAATTAGAATTAAATATGTTGTTGAAATTCCGAGTTTGAAAAAAAATAGATAACCGGAAGTGCGTTTTTACTGAAATATAATTTTCAGTTTCCTGGTATTTTCTCGAAAATGGCTCCAACGATTTTCTTTAAACCAGCGTTGTTAACTATACATATAAAGAGCTACAACTTTTATTTGAAACTTTTCCCCTGATAAATTCATTTAAGGGGACTTTTGGGGGAGGGGGGGTTATGTTTTTCTTTAAAATGCTATCACAGTTGATTATACAATTCTGTCATCCAAATTGAACTAACTAGAAATTAATATATGACCCAAATTCCGAGTTTCAAGGAAATTAGTAAACCGGACAGTTTTACTGGACAGTGTTTTCACTTTTCGACGAATTTCCTGAAATTTGGTACACTAACATAAAATTGTCAATTATAATTTTGAGTACTGGGAGTAAAAGAAAGTTGTGTGAGTGTTTCACACCAGATTTTTTTTTTTTAAACTTTTTATTTGTCATTTACAAATAATTTGACAATAGAAATATTGGTGCAATACGTAAGAAAATATGCTAAGGTTGGTGAATTGCGTGATTATCTTGAATGGTGACGCCTTTTCAAGTATTGGAAGGAAATATGGTTGAGAATAACTTAGTTGCTAAGTGCTGTTGATAAGTTATTATGAAAATTGATTGTAACAAGATTTAGCAAGTTTGTTTGTAAAAGGAATTTTGTGATATTTATGTTTAATTAGAACGGAGCGTTTTCAATGCGGCGTGAGATTTTAGATTGAAGTGTTTGTAATTTATTGATATTATACTGATTAAGAAACTCTCAAGGCTTATAGGTCAAATACGTGCTAGACGAGATAGATTCAATCGCCTTCTATTGTGAGTGTTGATCGATCGGTGGTCAAAAATTCTAGCTAGGAATATATATATATTTTGTTTAAGTCGTGAATATGGGTTTCAGGAGGATCTCTTGTCTAGATACAGTCCAAGGTAACGTACATGTAAGATGAAAGAATAGAAGAATTATATAAATAAATAAATAGGGGCAAGAGTTTTTCGTTTCAATGTAAGCGCTATGTTTCACGTCTCTGCCGATGTTGGTTGTGTGATTATACTGCTTTGTTTGTCGCCATGACGATCAGTTATCCCTAAAGTGCGCTTAGTTATTCGGTTTTTAAACCAAAAAAAGTTCGTCCTGCTGAAATTCACCGGCAGCTTGTTGTTTATGGTGGAGGTGTAATGAATGATGGAAATGTGCGTAAATGGTGTAGACTTTTCAATGAAGGAAGGACAAATGTACATAATGAAGAACGATCTGGGCGGCCTACTGTCATGAATGAAGAGATGACACAAAAAGTTGATGAGGAAATTCGCCAAAACAGGCGTTCACTTTTGAAGTAAATAATTCTATTTACGGGACTAAAGATGTGTAAGTGTTTCACACCTTGTTTTTTTTGGAGGTATATTGAAGTCTGGTTTTCCTTAGAGGAGGAAGGTTATCCTCTTCCGAAGAATGGTTTTATAAAAGCAGCAAAATTGAAATTGTTAACTCTTATAAATATCTTGGTGTTATCTTGACTCTTCGCCTCTCTTTCACTTCACATATTATTATCAATAGAATCTCTTCTGCTAAACTAGGGATTAATAGGATTTGAATCAAACTTCATACTACGTAAATTGCATACCTATAAAAGCTATGCTTCAGTTTTTGAAAACCGTTTGTCGATCGGTAACGTGCTACGGTGCTCAGGTTTTGGGGGTTTCATAGTTATGATGCCTTAGAAAAGTTTCAAAGATTCTTTCTAAAGAAATTATTTGCCCTACCTGTTTGCACCCCTATTATTATTATTATTATTGTCTATGGGGAGGGACCAAACCCTACGCTATCCAAAGCCTCACTGGGCCCAAGAAAAGCTACCCCAAGAAAAACAAGAACAAACCGGGTCTAGAATAAAAATCTAGACCCGGATCTAATCCATCTAAGTTTCACCGCAGTCCGAATAAATCGGACAATAAGCTTAAGTGTAAATAGCCTAAGCACTTCCACAGACATCCTATTCCGACCAAATGTTCTGAACCTAATTTCCTCACAACCAGGCAATCAGTCATATGATGGATGGGTGTTTCCCCCTCTGTCTCGCAGATTCTACAATATGGATCCGGCATGGGCCCCATTATGTAGAGATGTCTCCTTAAACCACAATGTCCATAAGTAATCCAACCAGATGCCTGAGAGAGTTCCGTGAAAAACACAGCAACGTCTCACTAATGGCCTTGTCCGGACCCTTGATGACCATTTTAGACTGCCGAAAACCAACTGAGCTCATCTATAAGGATGAATGCTATGAAGCTGTCCATATCTGGAAGCCTGACAGACATGTGCCAGAAGACATGTCATCAGCAGGCTCGGGACAAGTGAAAGGAAAAGAGGCGCCTATTTTGGCAAACCTATCCATCTCCTCATTCCCAAAAATTCCCATGTGACCTGACACCCATACTAGAAGCACATCCTTCAGAGATGAAAGCTCTTCTAGTCTTTTAGAACATTCTAACACCAACCTGTAAGTGAAGCTTTCACCCCTAACTATATGCTTGCCTTGGAAACTCCACTTGAATCTGTTCAGTGTTTTACCCTTAAGCTTCATCTAAAATATTGTATTAAAATTCTATCTCAGGAAGACCAGCGATTACCTAAAATACTTGCTACTCAGATAATACAAAAAAAAATTTTCTGGTTTAAACATTTAGTTTCGCTAGTCCGCCATTACTTCTGCACAGTCACACCAACATTAAGATGACCTTTCTTCTTGGCGTACTCTAGTCCTCGAGTTCCTATCCCAGGCTGAGTCCGACATTCGTGTAGAGGCTGTGAGACGGGCTACTTCCACTGATCTTTTTCTTCTTTATAGACTGCTAATAACAGAATATCCCAATTTCATAACGGAGAGCCTATTTGAGAATCCTAAGGCTTAAAGATCTCAGCTGGTTTTTCAAAATTAGAGGGGAACTTCTTTATCTAAATTTTAGGCCAGAGATATAATAAATGAAAAATATTCCCTTTGCTCTTATGATGTTCACGAGGTTTTATACCATTTTCTTGGAGAATGTCGTATCCTGGCGGAGCTTCGGCTACTCCATTTCGGCAAATCTTTTCTCTCTAGGCTGGAGATAATTCAGTTTTTAAGTGGTCAAATATCCTGTTTACCACTGATACATTACATTCGCCCATGCCTGTCAAATCAGACTGGAATGGGTAGCGGATTCAACTTAATAACATCTCTCTTCTATGCTGGTTACCTTAGCTATATTTCTTTTTTTATTATTATTATATGTATATTTTTCTTAAGTATTTTATATTATTGTATTTTATTTTTATTACGTTTTTCTCTGTTCTCTTTCCTGTTTGTTTGTTTATATTTATTTTGTTGTTTTTTTATCCAGAGATTTTGTATTTTTAATTTGTATTCAGTTTTAATTTTTTTGAAAATGTCTACTACTGTTTTGTCTTTTTTTAATATACTATATATTATTATTATTTGGTGAATGTACTAAATATATATATTTACGTTTCTTAAGCAAAGTAAACTGTTATATTAAGCACTTTATTTATTTTGTTAATATAATGGAGTTGTGAGGAGAGAAATTGGGATTGATTAATTAAACGAGATATGAAGACAGTGTTATAATATTCTATAAGTTTACACAAACTGCACTGGACTTGTAATGATTTTATAGAATAAAGGGTTAGTAGAGTAGAGTTATGACACGATATGAAGTATATGGTTGAATCTGATAGATTGATAGATGTCCTGATCTGTTACTGGCTTATATACAGGTTCCCCACTCTGCTTAAGTGAGAGAGTACCAGAGAGAGTTTGTTTTCTCTTGGACGGGCTTTGTTTTCTCTCTTGCCGTTACAGTTAATAATAACTACAAATTTTTTTTTTGGAGTAAACTCAAGCATACGGTTTATGCCATGCTTCTAATACTTTTTTTTGTCATTTCTCCATTTTTGTATTTACAAGATACATTTGTTTTACATTTCCTCTTCTACTGTCAAAGCATTGAAACCATTTAGAGAACAATATCTCTTAATCCATATCTTGCTGACTTGGATATTGCAGAATCCAATTGTTTCGAGAAGCTGTTCACGGTTGGGTCCGTCTCACATATAAATGTAATTTACAAATACGCTATTAATGCCCTAAGAATTAGGTTGTTTTATCCTTTCTGTTTGTAACTAATCCATTTATTATTTTGTTAATAACATCTGGTTCAGTTTATGACAATAATCATAAGTTTTATGTCTTTTATGTATTATAAATAATATCATATCATTTTTGTATATTGTAAACCAAACTCCTTGCAAAAGCAATGTTATTCCTGTATGTAATAAATAAATAAATAAATAAATAAATAAATAATTTATTGCTAACAATCCATAATAAATGCTAACAAACTTCAGTTTTTTTAATACGAGTTTAGTTAACAAAGTACTTTAAATAAAATGTTAATAATTGATATAACTTTTCCCATTGTACTCAATTGTTATTCTCCAAAAAGAAAACGTTTTATCTTATTGGGTTTAATATTTTAAAAACTTATTTTTATTATTATAATTATTATTATTATAATTATTATTATTCGCGTAGTATTCTACTTGAACCAATGAAAAAAAAAAAACGGTTAGAATGGTATTATTGTTGGAGTTGATTCAATTGCTTCGAGTTAATTTTTTCTTTTTTCTTTTATACTTCTTTCTATAATGTAATCATTTACAACTGAATAGGTTTTATTAGAGTGATTCTTGTTTTAGCACATTTCAGAAACAATTTTCTTTCTTCCCTAAATTAGTGAATATTTTTTCTTGGAAGTTTTTTGGTATTTAACGAGAGAAATATTTTTTTTCTTCACTTTATTTGGTGAATAAAAAAAAAATTATATTCTACTTCAGACAAAAAAAAACATTAATTATTACCGAAATAATCGCTTTCAGTGTCCTGAAGATTGTTATTACAGATGCGATAGCATCAATTAGATTGGAATCAAATTTTATTTGAAAGAAAAAAAAAGATCTGGTGTGAAACACTCACAAAACTTTCTCTTACTCCAGTTCTCAACATTATAATTGACAAATTTTATACTTTGTGTTGTTGCGTACCAACTTTTAACGCAATACTTCGAAAACGAAAAAAAAACGTCCATTAAAGCGCAACATTCCGTTACGAATTTTCTTGAACTCGTAATTTTAGCAGTCCTATTATTATCTAATTAATTTTGTTTGGATGATAGAATGTATAATCAACTAGATAGTAGTTTCGAGTAAGCTGTAACCCCCCCCCCCACGCCTACAAGTGGCCCCTTAAATTAATTTTACCGAGAGAAATGTCTTAAATAAAAGATGTAGATCTTTGCATTTTTATTTTATTTTGTCAAGAAAATCGTCGGAGCCATTTTTGAGAAAATCGCGAAAAAATGAAAGAATCATTTAGTAAAGTGTCAAAAACAAACGCACTTCCGGTTATTTGATTTTTTTTCAAACTCGGATTTCAACAACATATTTAATTCTAATTAACATTATTTAGATGACAAAATTTTCTAATAAACTGAAATAGCACTTTAGATAGAAACCTAACCCCACCTCTCCCCCAAAAGTGGGCTTCAATGCATTTTCCCGGAGAAATGTTTCAAATAAAAGTTATGGCTGTTAGTATGTATAGTTGATTATAACCAGTTTGACCCGATTGATGGGTATATGACACATTACAATATTCCTCTTGCTAGGAGTAGAGAAAGAGTAAAACTAAATAAAAAAAGCAATTATATTATATTGAACATCACTAAAACTAAAATTAAAATAAGTACATAATTTAACAAAAAAAAAAAATTCATATAAGGAATTTTACATAAAGTGTCATCGGTAATCTCGCAACTATAATCCGAAAGTTATTCTCCCTCTCCCGCATAGCGTGCGGTGAGAGTGTGGATCGGTTGGCTAGGGAGGGATCATCACTACCATTTTGTGGTCCTGAACCAGCCCTTGCAGTCACAGAGAAGTTTCGTGACAAACAGATTAGACTTTGGGAGATGAGAGTCTTGGAGAAATGCTGGGGGGACACGCAGGGGTGCCTCCAAGCTAAAGGTTTTATAAAAGTAAGTAAGCAGGGAATTTCGGAGTATCTCCTGTCCCTCAGTACGGCAGGTCTGAGGGCCTTGGTGGGGGTAGTGACTGGACACACTTGGGTTTAAGATAGGGAGGACGTCTAGTCCCATTTTCAGAACTGCGACGACGGTGTCAGGGAAACGGGGTACCACTATTTATGTCAGTGCCCCCGGAACGCTGGTACTAGGTTTCGCGCATTTGGAAGGGCACCACTCTTGCAGGATTGCCTGGGTGGGTTGGAGTTAAAGGATATCTTGGGATATTGTAGACTGACCGGTAAGCTACCGGGGAAGATTAACTAAGGGAATGATATGGGGGCATCGGGGGGATAAAAGCCACATAGGCTTAGAGCCCCACGCCATCAGGCACCCGTCATAATAATAATATTCTCGCCATAAGTAGCAATATCAACTGTGACCTAGGAAGTTATGGCAACCAATATGTAGTAGATGTTTTGCGAGAGGGGTGGTTGGGAGGGGGATTGGGCAGAAGAGAAAAACATAACCTTATAACCTTCCTACATATTTACACAACCACAGCAAGTGTGAGTCTACAGAAACATTTCGTTGATGTGAACTCTCTGCACGTACTTGGTGAATATGCTCTGATGATGGATGAATATCTGAAAGCGGTCAGAAACAAAACTAATATACATGCTTCGACGACGGATAAAATACCGGAGAAAAACATAGGTTGTGATAAGTTAGATTTACTGAAAACTGTTTATATTATAAAAGAATTTGTTGACCGTTGATGAATTATGAAATGAAGAAATTTGGTGAGGATCGGTGAAGAAAAAAAACAAAAAAAAAACATTCAATTATGTTAACGTTTCGACAGAGTTTCCTTGGCTATATCAAGGCTTTAATATATAGAAGGTCACCAAGACGTGGAGAAAGATCAATTTTTTTTTTTTCTGTAGATGATTTAAGACAAGGCAGTAGTAACTTTTAATTTTCCTTTTTATGTGTCTGCGATGTAACAAATGTGTATGTTAAAAAATTCTTTCTCCACATCTTCATGATTATCTAATACATTAAAGCCTTGATAAAGACAGGAAACACTGTCGAAACGCTGGCATAATTGAATGTTTTTTTTTTGGACCGATCCTCACCAAATTTCTTCATAACTATTTATATTGAATGAGAGAGAATATTGATTAGCTCAGTGGTAACGCGTTGGAAACTCACGCGGAAATCCCGGGTTCGAGTCCAATGCTACCCAGTAGATTTTTTTTTTCCTAGGAGTCTCTACAGCTCACTGTTTGGTGGTGGTGAGGGTTGCTTGTAGCAGCTAGAGAACACTGTCAGGAGGCCGGCAGTGCGCTGAGAAGGCTGCGCCCAATGATCACAGATGTTGACGCGTCTTAAATTAAACAAAAAAAAAAATCGTCCTACGTCAGAGTTGACATTAAAGAAGCATTTTAAGAATAAAATTTTAATTATCTATTGCCAAAATTGATTCATACTACATGACATCATTATATGGATAATAAGAACATTAATCTGGCAGCAAATTATAATGTTTTAGAGGCAATTAGTAGAGCATACATTTGTTACAAGTCACAGATATGTTATAGGGTAAAAGAGGTTGAGGATTTACACAAATTCTTATTAAGAAGTTGTTTGCTTTGCCGAAGAATAGTCCGGATTAGGTAGTTTATATAGAAACGTATAAAGACCATCATTATTTATGCAAATTTGGATTGCCTTTACAATTATTTGTTTAAAGTCTTCCACATGCCCGCTTTTCTTCTGCTTTTCATAGGAGCTGAGTAGCAAGTATTTAAAGAGAATAATCCAATGATTATGGAATTATTTAGTAAACAAGAATTAATAATTAATATAAAAGAAACTGGTATAAATACTGTAAATTAATTAGGAGATGTTTAATAAGATAGAGAAGTCAAATTTCATTTAATAAAGATGTCATTTAAATTTAGATAAGTTCTTTGTTATGTTAGACAATGAAAACACCAGATTTATCTGTTTGATATTGAAGGCCACATGTGACATAATATTTGAACTAGGCAATAAATCGAAGTTAAGCCAGTTAGTTGGTTATACTCAGTTTGTATTCGTAAACAAATAGAGAATACTCATTTCATTGGTGTATATCAAAACAAATTTCGGTTTTAGTATTTATATTTAAATTATTTAGATAGTATATAGTATTAGATATTTAAATTATCAGGATATTTTGGTATTATTAATTGGAAGAAATCGGCAGGCGTTGCAATAAATGTGTAATAATTAATGCAGGTAGTAATAGGTCGTTTTATTAATGAATTCAATTATTAGTTGATAAATTATTGTCTATATTTAGTTTAGCAAGTTAATTTTAATTAATGGTAATTAAATTTGATATTAATATAAGCCTAAAGAATGAATAGTTGATAGGATAGTTTATGTTTGAATTTAGAAATAAGATATAAGTAGTTCGGTTATTTATAATGAAACATAAAAAACAATTAGTTATGATCAACTCTGATGGTGGTCGGATGACCAAAAGTATTTGCTTTAAGTTGATAAATATTTTTTTTTTATCGCTGAATTCTACCTGGGTCATTCAATATTATTATTGTAGTTCGGGTGCCTAATGGCGCGGGACCTAAGCCTATGTGGCCTTTATCCCCCCGATACCCCCCTATCCCCTTAATAAATCTCCCCCGGTAGCTTACCGGTTAATCTACAGTATCCCAAGATATCCCGAAACTCCAGCTCGCGCAGACAATCCTGCGAGAGTGATGCCCTCCCAAAAACACGAAACCTAGTACCAGCGAAACGGGGACACTGACAAAGGTAGTGGTACACCGTTTCCCTGACTCCGTCGTCACAGTTCTGACAAATGGGACTAGACGTCCTCCCTATATTAAACAAGTAGCTGGACACCCAAGTGTGCACCCTATCAGGGTCCTCAGACCCGTTCTACTAAGGGACAGGAGATACTCCGAAGTTCCCTGCCTACTTGTCTTTATAAATCTTTTGGCTTGGAGGCACCCCTGCGTGTCCCCCCGGCGTTTCTCCAAAACTTTCGTCTCCCAAAGTCTAATCTGTTTGTCACGAAACGTCTTTGTGACAGCCAGGGCTGGTTCAGGACCGCAAAATGGTTGAGATGATCCCTCCCTAGCCAACTGGTCTGCCCTCTCATTCCCCTCTATTCCCGCGTGTCCGGGTATCCAATAGAGGCGCACCGTACCCCTCCGAGCTAAAGCATTGAGCTTCCTCCGACATTCTCCCACCAATTTCGAACTCCACCAAGGCTTACTCAAAGCCCTTAGTGCGGCCTGGCTATCCGAGAAAATCCGCACTTCCTTGAACTCTCCCTGCCACTCCCCCACCAGGTGGCAGCATTCAATAATGCCCACCACCTCTGCCTGAAAGACCGTGGCCAACCCACCCAAGGCCACCGAACTCCCTCTGTCCAACTCCTGAAACCATGCTCCCGCCCCCGACAGGCCAGTGCCCTCCTGCCTAGAGCCATCTGAATAGCAGCGAATAATACCGCTGCCCGACTCCGTTGGCCTGGTGAGGTTATCATCCCCTACACTACTAATGGTAATCTCATAATCTCTCTCAAATCCCCATTTCTTGCTCGTCTCATCAAGTTTGGATAGCAGAAATCGGTTCAGGGTTATTCAATAAGTAACGAGACAAATCGCTGCAGCTCAGAAACGGTTTGTTGGCATCCTTGTATTTAGTTTCTCATCAGCTGTTCGAGAGTATTTGGTAAGCATAACCTCAGATGTATTCACAGTAAACAATGTCAAGTCCGCTCGAGCAGTGCACCTCGGGAGAACAACGCTCAATGATTTGATTTTTAGTTGCAGAGGATATTAAAGGTAGTAAAATCCACGAAAGAATGTTGAAAGTGTAGGGGAATAATTGTTTGAACCGTTCGAACGTTTAAAAATAAGTAGAACAGTTTAAAAGTGGCCGTGTAAGTGTCTGTGACGAGCAACGAAGTAGGCGACCGGTTGAAGTTACAACTTCCACTCTCGAATCTCGCATTAACGCGTTAATTCAGCACAATAGACGCATTACTGTTGAACTGATAGCTGAAGAAGTGCACGCGAGTGTTGGAACTGCCCATAACATTATTCAGAATAAGCTGCAGTACAAGAGAACTTATGTGATTTAGATTTAAAGACAACTTAAGGACGCCCACAAAGAAACCAGCTTTCAAATCAGTCAATATTGAAAGAAAGATTAAAGGGGTTTGGGCCTTTTAAAGAGGCTCTACGGGGGAAACATTTTCAATCCAATGAAGAAGTTAAAAATCAGGTGCAGAAATGGCTTCGAGATCAGTGGCAAAGAATTTTATGCCAGAGATATACACAAATTAGAAAAACAATTGGACAAGTGTATAAATGTTGCTGGGAACTATGTTGAACAGTTGCCGAAGTAAATCGTTTTTGAGCTATAGTGATTTGTCTCGTTACTTACTGAATGACGCACGTATTTATCGTTTTAAAGCATATTATTATTGTAATATATGTACTAGATCGAATTACTGAATCACTCTTCCTTCAGCGACCTAATCATTCCCCACCTCAAGTTCAGGATGAGGTAATTGACCGAATCACTGAATTACTCTTCAGGAATCTGATCACTCCTCGCTTCAAGCTTACTGCATTTCTCCTTTCCTCAAGCTCGTGGAGGGGGCAAAGTAAGGAGCACATCTGGATACTGGAAGGAGGACTTAGAGTAGGGGCTAGTCCAGCCGCCTGTATAAAAAGGGTGCCTGACTTTCACTCTCTCTCACTCATTGACCACCATATTCTCATTCTAAAATATTACAGTGTCTTTTAAAGTGTGTAGTATTCTTATTTAGTACAAACATTGTCAATAAGTCTAACATTACTCAACCTAACATATTTCTTCTTTCCCATCCCCAGAATCCATTACATATATCAAGTTTAGAAAAATATCTTGGGGGAAGTTTTCAAAACCAGTGTTTTTTGTATAACTTTTTCATCTTAATTATTAGTTCATCTATTTATTTTGAGTTTGGAGAAAAGTTTTACTTCTTTAATTGTTTAGTTTAAATTCTCAATGTTCCCAGTTTATGATATAGTTTTTTTTGATTAATTTAAGAAGATTAAGATAATCTAAAAGTAATATTATACCGTACACTAATTCTGTTCTACTAGAGAGGATATTACTCACATCCTTAGTATATAAATTGAATGAGAAATTTTAAGGTTTATCATATAACATTCCTTTATAAATATTACAATTAATAGTTCTACCTGCCGAAACTAGAAATAATTTCAAACCCCTTTCATCCGAATAGACAAGAATTGGAAAAATTTTTCTTTCTTTTAAGAAAAAATAATTTTAGTATATTTCAATCTGGTATGACAAAGTTAAAAAGTGGTATAATAAAAATTTACGTAAACCACCTATAAGGTTAGATTTATACAAATTTGGTAAAGATTAATAACTTGACTAAAAGAGAAACTGAAAAATTGATTAGATAGAGCCGTTTGAAAAAAATAATGTGCTCTCATATTAATTACAAATTTTGTTTATAAAATTTAGATTAGATTTATAGAAGAAATATAAAACCAAGTACAGGATCAATAATAATTTGTTATTCTTTTTTTTACTTTTTTATTTAAAAAAATGAGAAGGTTAAGGTAAATGTAACGTCAGTAAGATACTGAAAAATGGCGAAATTATAGATTTATTATAGGGAGAAATATCTATCTAGATATCGCCTTCTTATGGTCAATTAAATTAAACTTACAGCATTTTTACTATCTCTTTTTCTTTCGTAAGAGGAAGTAATAAGATCATGTTAAATTTTTGAAATTGAGTTTTCACCGGAAATACATATTTTGAGGTCCCCTGAGTAAAGAAAACATGTTTTTAGTGAATATGCATACTACGACGGATAAAATACCCCAGATATTTTTGGATATCTGTGGTTTCCATTCGAACTAACCAGATTAAATATTATTTTTATTTATTTGATTTAAATTTACACTTTTTTTGGGGCAAAGGAGTTGCGAAATGATACATAAATAACTGAGTAAATAAATTAAAGAATAAAATAAAGTAATAAATAAACATTATCAGAGACATTTTCCATGGTAGCCTGCTTCATTTTGTGGTCATCGACCGGTTTCGGGCGTTCGCCCATCTTCAGGATGCGTTTTTCAGACAGTGTGACAACACAGAATCGCGAGTCACTTAGTTTCACAAGTGAAAAAATAATTTTAAGTTTTAAGTTTTAAAAAGTACTAACTCTCGAGTTAGTGTGAAACTAAGTTACTCTCGAGTCTGTGTTGTCACACAGTCTGAAAAACGCATCCTGAAGATGGGCGAACGCCCGAAACCGGTCGATGACCACAAAATGAAGAAGCAGGCTACGACGGAAAATGTCTGATGCTTTCCAGCTCTGCGGAACCAACCACCACAACAAATAAACATTATGTTATTAATAAAGTTTTACTTAATAACGTACGAGGCATGTCCAGTAAGTAAGTGTACTGAGGCTCTCACGGCCGGAGGGATTTTGTTTTTGGCATGTTGGCTACACTATCATGTAGCCTGGTTCCTCCCCTCCGCAACGAGACCGGTTCGAGGTCAGTACGTTGAGAACTGTCGACGGGACAATACGTTTCGTGAAAAATGTCAATCCAATCTTCTGCCAGTGTGAAATACGCGGCGTCATCCGTTATCTCGTTTGGAAGGGAAAAACTCCGGTTGAGGTTTATAATGAGGTAAAAACTGCATATGGTGATAAAGCTAAGAAACGTACGAGTGTGTTCAAGTGGTGTCGCGAGTTTAAAAACGGTCGTACGTCTGTCCATGATGATCAGAGGAGCGGAAGACCTTCCTTTTTGTGACTGGCGAAATTGTGGAAAAAATCGAAAATGCGCTCCGTGACGATCGCAGATTGAACTTTCTGCGATGTTTCCGCAAATCTCCAGATCTCTGCTACACGAAACCATCACAGAAACCCTCGGATATCGGAAACTGTCCGCGAGGTGGGTCCCAAAACAGCTGACAGACCAACACAAGTTGAATCGAGTGGAGGCCTCGAACTGCTTGCCTCGTTTAAATGGGATGTCCTGAAGCATCCCGCGCATTCCCCTGACCTAGCACCTTCAGATTACTATCTCTTTACCTCCCTGAAGCTGCACATGGGTGGAAAAAGGTTTTCAACCGACGAGGAGGTGAAGGGGAGGTGGAGAAGTGGACGAAGGGGTTGGCGGGAAACTACTTCGAGGAAGGCATCAAAAAATTAATACCCCGGTTCACCACCTGCATTGAGAGGAATGGTGACTATGTCGAAAAATAGCTTACATATGTACTAATATAACCAGGTAATTTTTTTGTTCAAATAAAAATTTTTGTAACCTACAAAAATTCAGTACATTTACTTACTGGACATGCCTCGTATGTAGACGATAAGAGTGAAAAATAACTGATTGAATTAAAATAATATTTGTTCCACTTTATATTTTAATTTAAGTATTATTTAGTAGATTACTAAAATTAAAATAAACTAAACAAAAAAAAAATAAATAAATGAAATTTTGTACTTAATAATTAAATAATAAAACCGTACATGAAATCAAATTATATCAAACAATTAAATTCCAAATTGTTAATTTATTGTAACATTTTATAAATTTCAATTACATTAATTTAATATATACATTATGGGTTTATATACGTAGATAAAATAGAAATAAACAATTATTCACCGGAAATACATGTTTTGAAGCCCCCCTCTCCAGAGTACGATACCAACACATCTGACACGAAGGTTTTGGGTAGAATCCCACAACCGGAAGTACGACTTTACAGAATGATTTATTTATTTTTTTCCAGTTTTACATGATTTTCTAGAAAACGGCTCCAACGATTTTCTTTAAACTTTGTATACTAATCTACACACAAAAATAATTATCATTTTATTTGAAATATTTTCCAAGGAATATTGATTTTTTTAGGGGGGATTCTGGGGAAACATTAGGGCTGAACTTTTCTGTATACTACCATTTCAATATAATGTATGGTTCTATATACTCGTAATATTAATACATATTAGAATCATTGTTAGAAATTCCAATTTTTGAAGAAAATAAAAAAAACCCGGAAGTGCGGATTTAAAGGAGATATACTTAATTGTTTTATGGAATTTTTGTCAACAACGACTACAAGGATTATTTTTAAATCTGGAATGCTAGCTATACAGATATACAATTATTACATTTATGTGTAACATCATACTTTTTATTTGTAACTATTATTTTTAATTGATCGAATTACTGAGTTACTCTTCTTGGATTTAATCATTCCTAGCGTTAAGCTCACTGCGTTTCATACTTTCCTCAAGCTGATGGAGGGGGCAAACTAAGGAGCACGTCTGGGTACTGGAAGGAGAAGTTAAACAGAGTGGGGGCTATTATTATTATTATTACACCGGGTGCCTGGTGGCGTGGGATCTAAGCTTGTATCCCCCCGATGCCCCCCCATATCATCCCCTTAAATAATAGTCTTCCCCGTTAGCTTACCGGTCAGTCTACAATATCCCAAGATATCCTTTAACTCCAACTCGCCCAGGCAATCCTGCGAGAGTGGTACCCTCCCAAATACGCGAAACCTAGTACCAGCGAAACAGGGACATTGACATAAATAGTGATACACCGTTTCCCTGACTCCGTCATCGCAATTCTGACAAATGACTGACTTCCTCCCCAAGTGTGTCCAGTCACTACCCCCCACTAAGGTCCTCAGACCTGTCCTACTAAGGGACCAAGGTACCCGAAACTCCCTGCTTAATTCCTTTTATAAATCTTTAGCTTGGAGGCACCCCTGCATGTCCCCCCAACATTTCTCCAAGACTCTCGTCTCCCAAACTCTAATCTGTTTATCACGAAACCTCTTAGTGACGGCAAGAGGCTGGTTCAGGACCACAAAATGGTAATGATGATCCCTCCCTAGCCGACCGATCCGCCCTCTCATTGCCCTCTATTCCCACATGTCCAGGTATCCAACAGAGACGCACCTTACCCCTCCGAGCCAAGGCGTTAAACCTTTTCCTACATTCTCCCACTAGTTTCGAACTCCACCATGGCTTGCTCAGAACCCTCAGTGCGGCCTGACTATCGGAGAATATCCGCACCTCTTTAATCTGTCCCTGCCACTCCCCCACAAGGCGGCAGCATTCAATAATCCCGCCACCCCGAACTGGAAAACAGTGGCCAAACCACCTAAGGCCACCGAATTCCCTATATCCAACTCCTGCAACCATGCTCCCGCTTCTGACAGGCCAGTCCCCTCCTGCCTAGAGCCATCTGAATAACAGCGAATAATGCCGTAACCCGCCACCGTTGGCCTCGTGAGGTTATCATCACCTGTACTGCCAATACTGATCTCGTAGTCCCTCTCAGATCTCCATTTCTTGCTCGTCTCATCGAGTTTAGATAGCGGAAATCGGGTTTACGCGCCAAATCTCATCCTCGATCCTAGTGTGATCCCCCCGAAAGGTTCTCACCATTCTCCCTTACACCGCATTTTGAGGTATCCCTTCATCGCTTCACCCATCACCACATACTGGAGAGGGGTTAGCACCCAGCAACATCTACAATGCCACCGTCGGTGTCGTTCTCATCGCACTAGTAATAGCCAGACAGACCCTGCGCTGCACTCCTTGCGGCTTCTTGCTATTTCTCCCCACCAAGGAACCAGTCCACCATGCCACTGCGGCATAAAGTATCCTTGGCTTCACCAACTTGTCGCAAACCCAATAGATGCCTCGAGGGTTAACTCCCCAGGTCTTGCCCGCTAGTCTCCTACACTGCCAAAAAACTTTCTGTCATTTCTCACAAACATGCACAATGTGAGTCCAGCCGCCTGTATAAAAATGGCGCCACACTCTCACTCTTTCTCCTTCATTGAGTTACCATATTCTCATTCTAAAATATTACAGTGTAAAATCTTTTAAAGAGTGTGTAGTTATTCTTATTTAATACAAACAGTGTCAATAAGTCTAAGTATATTTCTTCTTTTCAATCCACAAAATCCATTACATATACCAAGTTTAGAAAAAAAAAGATCGTTGAGGAAGTTTTCAAAACCAATGTTTCTGTTTTAACTCTTTTCATTTTAATTATTAGTTCATCTTTTTATATTTTTGAGTCGTAGAAAAGTTTTATTTACTTTTTTAATTGGTTAGTTTAAATTTTTCAATTTATAATATAGTTTTTTTTTATTAATTTAAGAAGATTAAGACAAAAAACAAGCAGTATTGTAACGTAGAGTAATTCAGTTCTCCTAGAAGAGGATATAATATTCGTATCCTTAGTATATACTGAATTGAAAAAATTGATGGCGTTCAGAGGCCTGTCAATTAGGTTTAAATTTAGGTAGAAAGTTGCAGAAGAGAGCCCACACTTGTGGGCCCACCGTACCACCTTCTTTTATTGGTAAACATTGCAATTTATCGAAAATTTATTGTTTAAATTGTATAATTAGCATTAATTTTTAAGATCGATAGCTTTAAACAAGATGTACAAATCCTTCTTTGCCCTTCCATGTAAAATTTATTTCTATGTTTAAATATTTTTTTTTGTCTTAATTTTAGAGAAGAATAATGTGTAAATAGAATAAATATAATAAAAGCATAAATAAAGTTTTATTTATTGCAATTTCCTCCCATATTATTCTTGAAATTATTGTAAAGGAAATCTGTGGAAATGTACCATTAGTCAGCAGTTTATTTTCCAGTAAGCAATAAAAAGAAAAAGTATGAGAGAGAGAGAAAGGGTGAGAAGAAATTGACATGAACGAGATATCAAATTGTTTTTTGTTCATCTCACGTAGCGGTGAATAGAGCGCGCTCTATAGTCCACTATCGCTTCTACTAATGATGAGGCTCTGTACCTGTTGAACCACTTGGGAACTTCTCTAATTACATTCGTGGTCTGCTAATACAATCAAGTGGTCTTTTTTTGCTAGAGACTACTTTTCCCTTATTCGGCCAAATAAATTCACTAATATTTTCCTATTCGAATGCGATTTTTCAAACTATTATTTCCTAGGTTTCAATTATTTTTTTAATTGCTGAAATTAGATTGTGTTTTTTATCTGTTATTAATTTCATAAAAATTTATAAGCAATTATTTAGTTATCATTTTGTTATCATGAGTCTAAAATGTGGATGGATATTTTCCTAAGTAAACAGTAAATAAAATTTAATATATTATGTTAAATAAAGCATAATTTGTGTTTGCTGTGATTTTTTTTTAATTTTTGAAACATTTTATTCATACACAAACTCTGGCCTTTTAACATATATTTTCAGTGGAAACTCAATTCCCAAAATTTGATACGATCACAATACTTCCAATATTTATTCCATGATTAAGTAGGGGAAAGTGAAAATTGTATTTTCAATAATGTTTCGAAATGTATTTCTTTAAGAGATAGATATACTTTACGACATATTTGATCGTAGATAATTTATCAGTTTTAAAGAAATGTCTAATTTAAAAAAAAAAAAATCTGGTGTGAAACACTCACACAACTTTCTCTTACTCCAGTTCTCAAAATGATAATTGACAAATTTTATAGTTTGTGTACCAAATTTAATCAAATTCGTCGAAAACTGAAAAAACTGTTCAGTAAAAGCGCACTTCCGGTTTACTAATTTTCTTGAAACTCGGAATTTCAGCCATCTATTTATTTCTAACTAATTATGTTTGGATGATAGAATTGTATAATCAACTAGGATAGCACTTTGATGAAAATCTAACCCCACCCTCCCCTAAAAGTGCCCTTAAAAGAATTTTCCCAGATAAATGTTTTAGATAAAAGTTGTAGATCTTTGCATGTTTAGTTTATATACGAAGTTTCAAAAAAATCGTCGGAGCCATTTTTGAGAAAATTGCGAAAAAGTGAATAAATCATTTAGTAAAGTGGTAAAGTAAACGCACTTCCGGTTATCCGATTTTTTTCAAACTCGGAATTTCAACAACATATTTAATTCTAATTAACATTATTTAGATGACAGAATTGTCTAATAAACTGAAATAGCACTTTAGATGGAAACCTAACCCCACCTCCTCCCCCCAAAAGAAGTGCCCTTCATGCATTTTCCCGGAGAAATGTTTCAAATAAAAGTTGTAGCTCATTGTATGTGTGGTTGATGTTTGACGTTTAAAGAAAATCGTCGGAGCCATTTTTGAGAAAATCGCAAAAAAGTAAAAAATCCAACTAGTAAGTGGTACTTTCGGTTGAGGAATTTTGACAGATAACGTACAGTCAGATCCCATGGTGACCCCTAAACGGAATATCAATTTCAACTTTCTACGATTTTTCGTTTTTGAGCTATGCTGTTCACATACATACATACACACACACACACACCATTTGCTAAAAACCACTTTTTTGGACTCAGGGGACCTCAAACGGATATTTCCGGTGAAAACTCGATATCGAAATTTGACACATTATTACAATTCTTCCTCTTACTAGGAGTAAGAGAAAGTAATATATGATAGATATTGTCCTTTAATTTTTTTTTTTCTGTATAAAATAATTCATGAAATGAAATCATCTTTTATTCTGCTAAAATGAAAAGTCCGTAGAAGTTTCCTATTTTCTATCATGAATGTTTTTGACAAACATAAGTAGAAAGGCACTTAAATTTATAAGATATCTAGAAAATCAGGACCGCTTGTATTATAACCAAGTGTAGGGTCCTTAATCAAAATCAAGAGCCCAAGTATTAACTAAGAGAGAGCAAAGTATTTCTTAAGTGGTGTATAAGTATCATAAAAATTTTTTTTTTGTGTGCGTAATACTAATTTAAAATATATCTGCATAATGAATGCCCAGCCTACTGTTTTTATTTTTATATCCAAATTTAAATTTTATAAAATACTTACATATGTTAAACACTCATATGTCTTTGAATTTATATAATTATAAGATTTATTATTGTTCATTAAACTGGATATTCTTTTTCTGTTGTCCTAATATAAATATATATGGAGGAATATGAAGATATATATGTTTCTGGGAGATAGTACTTGAAGTGATTTAATTAATTGTGCTGAAGATAAATCTAAATAGCTGAATATGTGGATGGGTACACTGATGACGAAATAACGTTTGGTATTTTATCCGTCGAAGCATGCATATTCCTTTTGTTCCTGACTGTTTTTGGATTTTCATGCATTGTCAGAGCAGATTCACAGATTCCTTAAGTGTTAGAAAACAGAAGCTTTGCGTTGAAGTGAACTGTCTACACGAACTTGGTGAATTTCCACTGATGATGGAAGAAAATCCGAAATCGTTCAGGAACACTATACCAAATCTAATAATTTTTGAAATCTAAAGTCACAGATTCCTCAGAGCCTAGGGAAAAATCAATTAGTCCCGGAAATATTATTAATAAAAGTAATCCATTTATAGCTGGGCAAGTTTTGGAAGAAAATCGTAGAAGCTGATTTCGAGAAAATTACTGCAAAAAAAAAACAAACCTGAAACCCTGTGTTTTGTAAAGTCACAATTATAACAAAAATAAATTCAATTAAAATATATCAATTAGGGGAGGGATTAGCTAAGTTGTTAGTGCGTTAGACTCCCACGCGGAGGTCCCGGGTTCGAGTCCAGTGCTATGTTTAGATTTTTTCTTCTTAGGAGCCTCTACAGTTCACTGTTCGGTGATGGACAGTGTTGTCTGCCTCGCGGCCGGCAGTGTACTGAGAAGGCTCCGGGCGCTAATGACCATACATGTTGACGCGCCTTAAATAAAAAAAAAAAAAATATAACAATTGCGGTAAGGAAATCTTTTTCTTATCAAATTTTGAAAAAATTCTGATGCTTGTAATCTACATTAATATTATATAGAGTATGGCACTATAATTACACTGAAAAGGGTATTTTTGGAGGAAAGCTTAAAGTTGCCCCAAAGCCCGCTCAGAAAGCCCCAAGACCGCCAAAAAATATAAGTTTTCCTAAAAAAATGTTAGGTAATAAAAATGATAGGTATTTAGATAGAATACAAATATATCGTAGATAGTGTATAGTCTCGTACGAAGTAAAAAGCAAATCGTTAGTGCCAAATTTAAATTATGAAAAAGCGGTATCAGCAATTACAAGAAAATTGAGAAAAAAAAGCATTCAGTAAAGCTGCACTTCCAGTGATGGGATTTGCCCGGAAGTTCGTATCAGATGCAGTGGTAGTATCTCAGCGGAATAATAAGTTTGAGCTTTAGACGATTTTTCGTTTCGATAACGGATGTAAAAAACTTTGGGAACTTGGCTGGGGAAGCCATTTTGATTTAAAAATGTTGTATTAACATGGGTTCTGATTCGATCAATTACAGAACTAAAACAGTTAAAGTTTTAGCATTTATATCTATTTACCAATCAAAAACATAATCGTCAGCTATCGTTATTTAATAACAAAACAAAACATACAGTCATCTGTAAACAATAGTTTAATATTAGTGGAGAATTTAGAAGAAAATGGAGTGCTTCAGTGCAGCTGAATATGCTGATATTGTGTTTATTTATGGTTTCTACAATGGTAAAGCTTTTCATGCATCAAAAGATTACCTACGGAGATTTCCGTATAGATTACAACTTATCCATAGGTATTCAGCCGAATATTCCAGAAGCTTTGAGAGAACAGGAACAACTTTTTTACGTAATACTGGTGGTAAATCTCCAGGGAGGTAATGTTCGCAATATAGAAACTGTAATTAACGCAATTGTGGACAATCCCACAATAACTATTTTCACTTTGTATGGCGGACAAAACACCCAGAAGAACTGCATCTCTTTCGTGCCCATCGAGTTCAGGCTTTATAACCAGAAAATTATGGCCAACGTGTGCAGTATTTGTACCTAGATGTGGTTACCAAAGTTCCGGATTTTTTTGTCCCGTGTTCTGTGAACTGCCGAGGCTTACTTTACGCGAGATGGTTGCAATAACTATCATCTATGGACTCGACAAAATCTACATGCCGAGCAGCAGTTGCGATTTCAACATCGCTTTAGTGTTAAAACCTGAGCTGGAATTTTAGTACTCAGTTACTTGGAATAAACACATAGTATACTAAATTCTGAAAGATATATGACTTTCCCAAATGAAAGGCTTCATTTTAGATGCGGCAGCAAATGTGGTCCCAACACGATGGTGTCCCAGTGACAATAGAGAAGGCAAGTAACTGAATGGTTAAGTAGGCATTATGCTGACAGGTGGATAGGTCGTGGAGGCCCTATCGCTGGCCTCCAAGGTCTAAAATCCTCTTAATTTTTATCATTGGGGTCACCTACAGCTCGTATACACTGTTGCAATAAACACATGTGAATAGTTACTCGAAAGAATAATGGATGGTGCCAAATCAAATTCGCAACAATAAATTGATGGTACGTTTTAAGATTCTATGATTGATAGGTGACAAACTTGCATACGATCTCAACAGTACATTTTGAGCAATTTTTATGAGTCACTAATGTTGTTGTTATTTCAACAAAAATAACAATTGTGTTTTTCATTGGTAAATAGATATTATAAATGTACGTTTGTCTAAATGGACCCTTAGAGCAAGCGCTCGATTTTTTTTTTTGTGGAGGGGGCCCGGATGCATTGCGACCTTACGATCTGTAGCTGCTCACAGCATTCCAAACAGATGTCCTTGGCAAACACCGTCCACCACACCTGCATGAGGTTTAGATCCCTAAGGAATCCTAATATCCTGGCGGGCACTATGGAGGGTATATTCCCCTCCTACTCCTGGTAACCCCCCAGGTTTTTAAATCTTCATTGAGTGCTAGCCTTGCAAATTGGGAGAAATAATGGAGTTTCCTTCATCTCCCCCTACAGAATCTGCTTGTGCTATCAACCAAACCCAGCTTCGTCAGGTGTCCTCTGAGTCGACAATGCCGCGTGAGGAAACCAGTAAGAACGCGGAGGCGCTCACTATTGGTGATAAAGGATGTTATTCACAGCTTTCGCTGATGTCGGTTAAAAAAAACAAATATTTTCGAAAAATATTATAAATAAAACAATATGTTAATCAGCCCATTTTAAAATTTGGCGTTACAACAGGGGGTGTTTTCTTTAGTTTTACATCATTCTATCATTAGTGACCAAAATTTTACTTCTTTTATATTTTCTGTTTGATGTGATACTGGTAAAAAGGGCTGAAGAAGTTCTGATGGGCCCTTGTATTTAGATATGAAGTTGCTTTACTTAAAAACGAGATCACCTGCTGTTTCACTAATCTAATTCTCCTTCTTAGGGAAAACATTTTATAAGGGAGAATGAAATGGAAAACTCTAAAAATATCTACTTTTTCCATTAGTTTACCTAGAAACTTCAAAGTAGTAGGTTTTAAAATATAATTTACAGTAATTTATGTATTATATAAATTTTAGTAAGATGAAGTTTTCTCTTCCATATTGAACATAAATATGTACAAAAAGCCTTAGTTACTTTCAATTCCCTTGGTTAACTTATAGTTTAGTTTTATTTTCTCGAAAATAATTAATTAATTACTTTTAATCCTTCTAAACTAGGAGAAGAGAAAATAGAAGTCGTTTGAGCGTTTTTTGAGGAAATTCTAAAAACTGAAAAAAATATTAAGTTAATCTCTTAATTTTGGTTGATAGATTTTGATGTGGAAAACTTACAGTTAGATGGATGGTTTACTTGAACAGAATATTGAACTTTTTGTGAGTTTTCGTTTTTACAACACTCACCACACACACACACATACACACACACACACACACACACACACACAGTGCATGCAAGCTATATATGGATAAATGGATAGAAAGTTGGCATAGTGCAGTTAATGGAAGTGCAACAAGAAGAGTTTTTTCCCCTCATATTATTGATCGGACACCAGTAGACTCTTTACCACTTGATTGTATGGTCACACAAGTTTTAAGTGGACACGATAAAACGCAAGTTAATTTCCACAGTTTTGCATTTTTTTTACCGATAGTGCACTGGTATGCTTGCTGATTCTCGGCATTATATATAGCATTGGAGCATATTATATATTTATATCAGTGCTGAAATCATGATAGGGAAAGAAGCCAGCTAATTAGTTATTAACAAGAGGATCAATATGGCTCCTTCAAAAGCAAAAGTTATTTTCAAAATATTATTTCAATTTGTGCAGTCCATTAATAAATTTTATATAAGTAATCAAGTGTACTTTGATGAGTGTATCAACTGTATTTGTTCTTTGCAAGTCTATGTTATTACAGTGTTTGACAAAAACATCCTGATGATGGGCGAACGCCCGACACCGGTCGATGACCACAAAAAGAAGCAGGATATCACGGAAAATGTCTCTGATGTAAATATTATACATAAAAATAGAAATATTAATTATTGCTTTCTTTGATGCTTTTTAATAAGCACAAGTGTATAGTATAGTACAGTCATAATGATGGTTGTGCAATTAAAATAGTCACATTAAGTTTTAATACAAAATGTATATTTATTGTAATGTAGTAAAAAAAAAAAAAAAATGTGAATTTTATGTAGGTAATTATACCTTTTACATTGAGGATTCCCCCATTAGGATCATCCGGGAGATGTAGGGAAATCAGTTATCAAATAAACTCCAAACATCTTAGGGACTCCTGCAAGGTTGTAGTATGTCGCCGACCCTTTTTAAGATATACTTAGAGATGTTCCTTCAAAACTGGAGAAGAAAATGTAAAATAGGAATCCGTTAAAGGGAGCACCTTTACATACATAACCTTCTATTTACCGACGTTCAGGTCAAGATATAGAGAACGGTAGCTATTTGCTTAGAAAGAGGATTATGACCAATGGGGGACTTGAAATAAACCCTGAAAAAAAAAGAACATCTCTCTGTTGGAAGATAGGAGGAGATCGAGTTGAGTTCAGGAAAAAAAGCTAAAAATTGTTAAGAATTTTAAATATCTCGGCTTTTTAGTCGACATGAATGGGTCTAGTGACCAGGAAATTAAGAAAAGAATATGCGAAGGGAAAATGTCAATCTTTATGCTAAACTGTGCCTTGTGGAGCAGGAATATCATCTGAAAACAAAATGAATGGTCGATGACCACAAAAAGAAGCAGGTTATCACGGAAAATGTCTCTGGATGTAAAAGATATCTCCCCAAAATACCCAACCAAACATTGAACTGGTGTTGATTGTAGGATACACTAATTGCATATGGATTCTCTTGGGACCAAATGTGATTATTGTGATAATTAAAAATACCTCGTCGTGTAAATGTTGCCTCATCCGTCCATAGCCCAGAATTAGGAAATGACTTGGATGACAATTATCCGGAAAGGTGGGTAAGCTGATATGGAACCTGTACGGTGGCCGTCGAGGAATCCCGACTTAACGCCACTTGATTTTTATTTCTGGGGAACCTTAAAAACAAAGGTTTATTCTACTTCCATCTAGAGCAGCGAACAACTAATTGGAAGAATCACAGTTGCGTGCGATGAATTGAGGCAGAATGCTCAAGAAATAAGAAGTGCAACCTCGTCAGTCGTAAAACGGAGCACGTTATGTATCAGAGAGAAAGGAGGGCAATTCGAACAATTTTTGTAGCGATTTTAGGCAGGCACCTGCCTATTGTATTTTATTACTGCTATATCTATTGTTACTGTATTTTTCACTTCCGTGTTATTAAATAATAATTGTTCAAAACTAAAATGGTTATTTTTTTTTTTTGTTTCTTCAACAAAAATTGACATACGAGGAAATTATTAATTTGATATCAGTGAAAAATCGGTTACGCAACTTCCCAGTTTCCTGCATTTACACCCCTCTGTCCGGGGTATGGTAATATTAAAAAAAAAAGAAATTCTAAATATTCTTGAAGCTCAATAAATGCACAACTTTTAGTGTAATTGGGTGATTCCTTGATTCATTATTCATTGAAAAAATACAGTTGAAAATTTTAACAAACATCATCGAGAATGAATTTTTTAGACATTAAAGTAAAAATTTCATAGTTTGTAAGTAACGTTTTGAGGCTCTGGGTTAAGCAGATTATGGGAAATTTAATGCTCTTTGGTTTGGAATAAACAGATTTGTTGTAGGATAAAGGATAGAAAAGTTACGACCGTTTTTATGGTGAAAAATGTGAATATCGACGGAAAAGTTAAAAATGCAAATATCTTGGACACTGTTGAGAATTCTGTCCAGAGTGGATAGAATTTTTTTTTATTGCATTTGAGCTGCTGAATCATCTCTTGACGCTTTTCTGCTTCATGAACACCCTATATATGTTAAAATATAATAAATTATAAAGTTAGCGACAACAAAATTATAATCAAGAAAAACATAGAAATAAATGAAAATGGAGATCATAAGTAAAATAGAAATAAACTAAAATATACAATTCAAAGTACAAAGAAAATCAATCCATTGCACTAACAAATCAAAATTAATTAAATTTTGAAAACTATTTACAGAACATTTACTGGCATAATATTTTAAATTTGTGGATGCCACAATATACTTTTACAGCTTACTGAATTAGTGGATGATGCCAGGACTGTGAAAAGGAGGATTTCTCTGGTGACGGGGTTATTTTCGGGTCATGGTAGGTTCAGGAAGCATCTGCACAAGGTAGGGCTAATAAGTGCGGAACCCTTGTGCAGATTATGTCAGGAGCAGGAGGAGGAGACGGCCCCTCACCTGCTCTTTGATTGCGGTGCAATAACTAGATTGCGCTACGAAACTTTTGGTACGTTGTGGCCTGAGGAAGATAGTAGCGCAAAATGGTCTGTCTGGTGGTGAAAGCCCTGAAACTCCTTAGGAGGGGAGGGTTCACCTACTAGAAACTATAAGCCACCTACTATATGGCACAATAAGCCTCTCTTGGCTGAAGTGCTGGGGTATAGCCCACCCGCGGTTGTTAATACCGAATTAGTGGGGCAATACTGAATGATCATTTACATCATTTTTGGAAAGGATCAGTTGTAATAAGGAAACGAAGCGGGATATGATCTTAAAATACTGATTTCATAATCATTAGATCACATTATAGGACAACTTCCGATCCACAACTTTTACTTGTAATTTTTTTTGTAGGAAAACTTCATTTTAGGTTATTCAAGATTATGTTACGCTTACCTATAGAAGACCGTTTCTTAAAAATGTACGGTTTCTTCAACCTACAAATTACTAAAAGTATTTAAATCTTTTGAGAAACTTCTAAGTTTAATGTCAATCGGAAATATTAGTTTAATGATTAAATATGTAGGTATACATGGTACCCCAATTTTCTGGTGGAGCTGTTCTATCGATTTTCCCTCTTAAAGTTGATATTCTAGTTAAACATATAAAGATCCAGAAATTTCATATGAAACTTTTTTTTCTGGATGAATTAATTAAGTGGTTCTGGAAGAGCTAATTAATTTTGTTAGTTAAAAGGTGTTCATGGAGAGCTTATGGCAGGCTAACTTCATAACCGCCATTTTGTGTAACACTTGGTTCAACCGCATATAAGTTTTCTGATGGCAAGTAATATTTAGTTATAAATCAGAATTTACAAAAAAAAAATCAAGCGAGTATTGCTTAACAGTTTTTAATTATCATTTTTGTTAATATTAATTGTATATTAGGAAAATAGAACTTTACATTAGCTAGTGAATCTAAGCAAAATATTGAAGAGATGAAGATGTTGGTAGCTACATCTAGAACACTAGGACACCAAAGGGTAAAGATCAGATATTGAATCAACCAACTCTCCCCCACCTTCGAGTCAAACTCCACCTCTCCACACCTGACTCTGTGCTGATTATATTAGCTTTCAAAATTGATTCCTGGCCTAGATATATATATATATATATAGGAGGCTGTATGGTGCATAGTCTTTACTATCTATCCAGAACTATTACACCTACCTATTTTAATAAATTTCACTAATATTTTTTTTATTATATTTGTTTGTGTCTGTTTTTAAATAAAGTAAATAGATTGTTTACTTTTAAAACTTTTGACTTTTTCATTTTTCACGAGTTTAAACCTTAAGGCGCCCATGCCTTTTCAGAATCGGATAATTTGTGCAAGTGGTTTGAGTTATAGGTAATTTTTAATAAAAATTCTTAATTTTTAGACAAAATGTATTCAATCAGAACGATGAATATTGCAGACTAAAAATTACCCAGAAGTTTGACTAACCGGCTTTTACTTTCACTTATTAAGTAAAATGTAGTTTAACAAAATCGTGAAAAATTTGCGAAATTGAATATATGTGGTTTAACTTACCTAAGAATGAGAAAAAAATGTTGTTTAGCGAATGGTCTGTAGGCGTATTTTTTTTTAATGCTTTATTTATATGCTCTATTTTCAATATAATATGTACATTAATATCACTTAATAAATAATGTATCATTTGGGATTTTATCCATCATAGCATGCTTATTTTGCTTGTTCCTGATCGGTTTCGGATTCTCATCTGTCGTCAGAGTAAGACTATCACGTTCGTGTAGAGAGTTTATTTCAACTTTATATTTCTGTCACGCACTACACTTGTTGATTGTATGCGGAAGGTTATATGGTTATGTTAATATAAGTGCGTTTAATAATAAATAAACAAAAAAATGGCAAGATTATAAATTATGATTAGACATTAGAATGGTGTATAATAAATAGCGTGTTTTGAAGAATAGTTGGAAGTCTGACAAAGTTGAAATCAACTCTGATGATGGATGAGAATCCGAAACCAGTCAGGAACAAGCAAAATGAAAATGTTACTGAGGATAAGTTCCCAAATGTTAACCAGTACTGTAGATCCATCCACATATTGAAAGGTATAATTTTTTTTTCGGGAGATCCACTTTTTAGAGGGTATCTTTGACCTAAATATCTTAAATAGCCTTTCTCCATGTCTCTCTAGTAGGGTACTTAGGGGCATTCTGGCGCAATGGCTATGTTACTTTTCTTGGTCGAGACCGAGGGCGCTCCCTCATCCAAATCAATGAGCCTAATCGATGACGTCATCCCATCATTCAATTCGAAGACGATTAAATTATATATTAAATTATAAATATAAATTAAATTATAAATAATTAAATTATAAATAAATTATGAATTATAAATAATTAAATAAAATGAAATAAAAAAGTTGTTTAACCTGGAATCGAACCTTAATTGTTGAGTTAGAAGTCGGTAATGCAAACCACTAGACTAAAGAGGTCACTTAGTTCATAGTAGTAAATTATCATATATAAGTATGTTGCCCCCCAGGAAAATAAAACAAGGTAGTTTAACATTTATTTCATTATAGGGGCATTTAACATATCTTTTAATAATTGATATATCTTAAACGTTATTAGCAGTGGGTGGGAGAAACAAAAAATAACATTTCTTTAATAATTTATTTGGGTGTTATTTAACACCATGATATATAGCAAAAACTAATTATGTGAGAATAATATAAATTGGCATATTAATGTATTAAACAACATCTGAAGGCATAAAAATGTTAAAACGGTTGCAACTAATGGTAAAATAAAACAAATTGACATATTAATGTATTTATTATCCATCTTAAGACATAAAATTGATGTATCCAAAAAAATCTTAGCCACAAATAATATTAGAACGTTGTATTTATTATTCATCTTAAGTAAATGTTAAACTAATGGCGAATATGTGACAAAAACATAACATCTTAAAATAATATTAGAACGTTATAAAGGGTAAGGGGTGAAAAAAAAAATAATACAAAATGGCATATTAATGTATTATTAGACAACATCTTAAGACATAAATAAGTTACAAAACAACAAGAAAACTATGTGAGTGAAAATAAAACATATTAATGTATTTATTATTCATCTTAAGACATAAAAATGTTAAAACAGTTGCAAACTAATGGCGAATATGTGGCAATAAAACAAGTAAAAGTTGACATATCTAAAAACACAATATTCATTATATATAGCAAACTAATTTAGGTATAAGTAAAACAAATGGTTTATTTAAAACATCTTAAGACATAAAAATAAAAAAAGGATGTAATTATATGACAATAAGGGAAAACAAGTAAAAGTTGACATATCTAAAAAAACACAATATTCATTATATATAGCAAAATAATTGAGGTATAAGTAAAAAACAAATGGTTTTAGTTTTTGCTATATATCATGGTGTTAAATAACACCCAAATAAATTATTAAAGAAATGTTATTTTTTGTTTCCCCCCACCCACTGCTAATAACGTTTAAGATATATCAATTATTAAAAGATATGTTAAATGCCCCTATAATGAAATAAATGTTAAACTACCTTGTTTCATTTTCCTGGGGGCAACATACTTATATATGATAATTTACTACTATGAACTAAGTGACCTCTTTGGTCTAGTGGTTTGCATTGCCGTCTTCTGACTCAACAATTAAGGTTCGATTCCAGGTTAAACAACTTTTTTATTTCATTTTATTTAATTATTTATAATTTATTTATATTTATAATAATATATATTTTATTTAATTATTTATAATTTATTTATAATTTAATATTTATAATTTAATATATAATTTAATCGTCTTCGAATTGAATGATGGGATGACGTCATCGATTAGGCTCATTGATTTGGATGAGGGAGCGCCCTCGGTCTCGACCAAGAAAAGTAACATAGCCATTGCGCCAGAATGCCCCTAAGTACCCTACTCTCTCTATTCTTTGTCAAATTTTCCCGGAGACCATAGCCAATTAGGCTCACCTCTATTCCATCCTGCCAAGTCCTACGAGGTATTCCTCGGTCTCTTCTTCCCTAAATTGGCCAGCCGTAGACGCCTTTTGGTAATCTTTCCTATGACATTCTTTTTAGGTGTCCGAATCATGAAAGGCTTTTTTTTTTTCTATTCCTTGTAATATATTTTTTTCTATTTCCATCAGCTTCTATTCTTTCCATTTTGGAAGTTCTTGCTGCCCGTCTTCAGAAGTGCATTTCTGTTGCCAACAGTTTTTTTTTGTTAACTTTTCTTCATAGTCCATTTCTCTGACTAATAAGTCATTATGCTGAGTACAATCCTTTAAAAATATTTTGTTTTGTTTTCAGCAGAATATTCCTGCTCCACAAGACACAGTTTAGCCTAAAGATTGACATTGTCCTATCGCATATTCTTTTCTTAATTTCCTGGACCCATTTATGTCTACTAAAAAGCCGAGATATTTAAAATTCTTAACAATTTTTAGCTTTTTTTCCTGAACTCAACTCGATCTCCTCCTCTCTTCCGACAGACAGATTTTCTATTTTTTCAGAGATTATTTCAAGTCCCCCATTGGTCATAATACTCTTTCTAAGCATATAACTACTGTTCTCGATATCTTGACCTGAACGTCGGTAAATAGAAGGTTATGTATGTAAAGGTGCTCCCTTTAACGGATTCCTATTTTACATTTTCTTCTCCAGTTTTGAAGGAACATCTCTAAGTATATCTTAAAAAGGGTCGGCGACATACTACAACCTTGCAGGAGTCCCTAAGATGTTTGGAGTTTATTTGATAACTGATTTCCCTACATCTCCCGGATGATCCTAATGGGGGAATCCTCAATGTAAAAGGTATAATTACCTACATAAAATTCACATTTTTTTTTTTTTTTTACTACATTACAATAAATATACATTTTGTATTAAAACTTAATGTGACTATTTTAATTGCACAACCATCATTATGACTGTACTATACTATACACTTGTGCTTATTAAAAAGCATCAAAGAAAGCAATAATTAATATTTCTATTTTTATGTATAATATTTACATCAGAGACATTTTCCGTGATATCCTGCTTCTTTTTGTGGTCATCGACCGGTGTCGGGCGTTCGCCCATCATCAGGATGTTTTTGTCAAACACTGTAATAACATAGACTTGCAAAGAACAAATACAGTTGATACACTCATCAAAGTACACTTGATTACTTATATAAAATTTATTAATGGACTGCACAAATTGATATAATGTTTTGAAAATAACTTTTGCTTTTGAAGGAACCATATTGATCCTCTTGTTAATAACTAATTAGCTGGCTTCTTTCCCTATCATGATTTCAGCACTGATATAAATATATAATATGCTCCAATGCTATATATAATGCCGAGGATCAGCAAGCATACCAGAGTACTATCAGTAAAAAATTCAAATCTGTAGAAATTAACTCGCGTTTTATCGTGTCCACTTAAAACTTGTGTGACCATACAATCAAGTGGTAAAGAGTCTACTGGTGTCCGATCAATAATATGAGGGAAAAAAAGCTCTTTTTGTTGCACTTCCATTAACTGCACTATGCCAACTTTCTTTCCATTTATCCATATATAGCTTGCATGCACTGTGTGTGTGTGTGTGTGTGTGTGTGTGGTGAGTGTTGTAAAAACGAAAACTCACAAAAAGTTCAATATTCTGTTCAAGTAAACCATCCATCTAACTGTAAGTTTTCCATCAAAATCTATCAACCAAAAGTACGACATTAACTTAATATTTATTTCAGTTTTTAGAATTTCCTCAAAAAACGCTCAAACGACTTCTTTTTTCTCTTCTCCGGGTTCAGAAGGATTAAAAGTAATATATTATTTTCGAGAAAATAAAACTAAACTATAAGTTTACCAAGGAAATTGAAAGTAACTAAGGATTTTTATGTTTATATTTATGTTCAACATGGAAGAGAAAACTTCATCTTACCAAAATTTATATAAAACATAAATTACTCTAAATTAGATTTTAAAACCTACTACTTTGAAGTTTCTAGGTAAACTAATGGAAAAGTAGATATTTTTAGAGTTTTCCATTTCATTTTCCCTTATAAAATGTTTTCCCTAAGAAGGAGAATTAGATTAGTGAAACAGTAGGTGATCTCGTTTTTAAGTAAAGCAACTTCATATCTAAATACAAGGGCCCATCAGAACTTCTTTAGCCCTGTTTACCAGTATCACATCAAACAGAAAATAAAAAAGAAGTTAAATTTTGGTCGCTAATGATAGAATGATATAAAACTAAAGAAAACGCCTCCTGTTGTAACGCCAAATTTTAAAATGGGCTGATTAACATGTTATTTTATTTATAATATTTTTCGAAAATATTTGTTTTTTTAACCGACATCAACGAAAGCTGTGATAAAAGCTTTCCACTGAAAAATTATTTCAATAACATCCTCTATCATCAATCGTGCGCGCCTCCTCGTTCTTATGGTTTCCTCACACGGCATTGTCGACTCAGAGGACACCTGACGAAGCTGGGTTTGGTGACAGCACAACCAGATTCTGTGGGGGGAGATGGAAGGGAATATATCCTCCACAGTGCCCGCCAGGTTATTAGGATTCCTTAGGGATCTTAACCTGATGGAGGTGTTGTAGACGGTTTTCGCCTAGGACATCTGTTTGGGATGCTGGGGGGCAGCCTTAGATCGTAAGGTCGCAATTCATCGGGCCCCTCCACAAAAAAAAAAAAAAATCGAGCGCTTGCTCTAAGGGTACATTTAGACAAACATACATTTATAATATCTATTTACCAATGAAAAACACAATTGTTATTTTTGTTGAAATAACAACAACATTAGTGACTCATAAAAATTGTTCAAAATGTACTCGTTGAGATCGTATGCAATGTTTGTCACCTATGAATCATAGTATCTTAAAATCTTACCATCACCTTCTTGTTGCAAATTTGATTTTGCACCATCCATTATTCTTTCGAGTAACTGTTCACATGTGTTTATTACAACAGTGTATACTAGCTGTAGGTGACATCCAAAGTTAAAAATTAAGAGGATTTTAGACTGTGGAGGCTCCCACGTCACCTGTCAGCTCAATGCCTATTTAACCACTCAGTTACTTGCCTTACTTATTGTGCGCTGGGGCACCATCGTGCTGGTACCACATTTGTTGCCGCATCTAAAGTGAAGTGTCTTCTAACATATCATGAAGCCTGTCATTTAGGAAAGTAATATATCCTTCAGAATTTAGTCTACTATATGAGACTTTTATTCCAAGTAATGAGTATTAATAATGCTAGCCCAGGTGTTAATACTAAAGCGATTGTATTAAAGGGATGAAGTTCTTCTCGATGTAATGTTAGCCATACAAAATTCGGTGAAAGTATTTATTGTGTAAATGTCCACAAGTGCGGTAATAATATTTTCTACATTGCGAACATTACCTCCCTGGTGATTTACCACCATTATTACGTAAAAAAGTTGTTCCCGCTCTCTTGAAGCTTCTGGAATGTTAGGCTGAATACCCTATGGAGAAGTTGCAGTCTATTCGGAAATCTCCGTTGGTAATCTTTTGATGCATGAAAAGCATTACCATTGTAGAAACCATAAATAAACACAATATCAGCATATTCAGTTGCACTGAAGCACTCCATTTTCTTCTAAATTCTCCACTAATATTAAACTATTGTTTACAGATGAGTTATGTTTTGTTTTTAATTGGTAAATCGATATAAATGCTAAAATTTAACTGTTATAGTTCTGTAATTGATCGAATTAGAACCCATGTTCATGTTTAACTCAAAATGGCTTCCCCAGCCAAGTTCCCAAAGTTTTTTACATCCGTTATCGAAACGAAAAATCGCCTAAAGCTCAAACTTAATATTCCGTTGAGATACTACCACTGCATCTGATACGAACTTCCGGGCAAAACCCATCACTTGAAGTGCAGCTTTACAGAATGCTTCGTTTTCTCAATTTTCTCGAAATTTCTGATATCGCTTTTTCATAATTTAAATTGGCTACTAACGTTTTTCTTTTTATCAGAGACATTTTCTGTGGGAGCCTGCTTCATTTTGTGTGGACATCGACCAATTTCGGGCGATCGCCAATCTTCAGGATGCGTTTGTCAGACAGTGTGATAATATAGACTTGCACAGAGTTAATTCAGTTTATACACTGAATATATAAGAGAGTATATAAACTGAATTTGCTCTGTGCAAGTCTGTGTATCACACTGTCTGACAAACGCATCCCGAAGATGGGCGAACGCCCGAAACCGGTCGATGACCACAAAACGAATCAGGCTACCACGGAAAATGTCTCTGGTGCTTTCCAGCTCTGCGGAACCAACCACCACAACAATTTTCTTTTTACTTCGTACGATACTATATACTATCTACATACCTAACATTTTTCTAGGAAAATTTATATATTTGGCGGTCTTGGGACTTTTTGAGTGGGGCTTTGGGGCAACTCTAACCTTTCCTCCAAAAATACCCTTTCAGTATAACTATAATTCCAACATCTATATAATAATAATGCAGATTACAAGCACAGCATCTATAGTACAGAATTCAAAATTTGATAAAAAAAGATTTCCTTACCGCAATTGTTATATTTTTTTTATTTTTAATTTAAGGCTCGTCAACATGTATGGTCATGAGCGCCCGGAGCCTTCTCAGTACACTGCCGGCCGCGAGGCAGACAACACTGTCCATCACCGAACAGTGAACTGTAGAGGCTCCTAGGAAGAAAAAATCTAAAGATAGCACTGGACTCGAACCCGGGACCTCCGCGTGGGAATCTAACGCACTAAGAACTTAGCTAATCCCTCCCCTAATTGTTATATTTGAATGAATTTATTTTGGTTATAATTGTGACTTTACAAAACACAGGGTTTCAGGTTTTTTTTTTTTAGTAATTTCCTCGAAATCACCGTCTACGATTTTCTTCCAAAAATTGCCCAGCTATAAATGGATTACTTTTATTAGTAACATTTCCGAGACTAATTGATTTTTCGGAGGATCTGAGGAATCTGTGACTTTAGATTTCAAAAATGCTATTAGATTTGGTATTTTATTCGTCTTAGCATGCATATTCTTTTTTTGTTCCTGAACGGTTTCGGATTTTCTTTCATCATCAGAGCAAATTCACCAAGTTCGTGTAGACAGTTCACTTCAACGCAAAGTTTCTGTTTTCTCACACTTGAGGAATCTGTGAATCTACTCTGACGATGGATGACAATCCGTAAACGGTCAGGAACAAAAGAATATGCATGCTTCGACGGATAAAATACCAAACGTTATCCAGCATTAGTGAACCCATCCACATATTCAGTATTAGATTTATTTGAACGTTATTAGCGCTACCTTCAGCACAGTTAATTGAATCACTTCAAGTACTACCTCCCAGAATGTATACATTTTCATATTAACACGGACGGTTCCAGAATGGATGGTAGGTCTGGAGCTGCGGTCTATTTTGAGACGGGAGATTATTGGCATTATCTATTGGTGAATGGACCACAGACTGAGGTTTATGATATTCTTTGTTGTGTCTAGGATAAGAGGGTGCGTTACACTAACTTAAAAGTGTTTGTTTCTGCTCGGACAGTCAAGCTGCGCTGAAGGCGCTAAGTTCATTTGTTTTCACTTCCAGGTTGGTGTTAGAATGTTCTAAAAGACTGGGAGAGCTTTCTTCTTTGCAGGATGTGCTTCTAATCTGGAAACTAGGTCACATGGGAATTTTTGGGAATTAGGCGCCTCTCTCCCTTTCATTGGTCCCGAGCTTGCTGTTGGCGTGTTATCTGGCACATGTTTGTCAGGCTTTCAGTCATGGACAACTTCGCAGCATTCATCCTTGTGGATGAGCACAGTTGGTTGTCGACAATCCAAAATGCTCATCGGGGGTCCGGACAGGGCTATTAGTGAGACGTTGCTGTGTCTTTCACGGAGCTCTCTCAGGCATCTGGTTAGATTCCTTACTGGACATTGCGGTTTAAGGAGACATCTCTACGTAATGGGGCTTATGCCGGGATCCATTTTGTAGAGTCTGTGAGACAGAGGAGAAAACACCCATCCATCTTATGACACATTGCCTGGATTGTGAGGAATTTAGGTTCAGGACCTTTGGTCGGAACAGGATGTCTGTGGAAGAGTATCGACTATTTCCCGTTAAGGTCCGATTTGTTCGGATTGCGGTGAATCTTATATGGATTAGACCCGGTTCAGAATATTTGTTGTTTTTCTTAGGGTAGCTTAGTGGAGCTTTGGGTAGCGTAGAGTTTGGTCTCTCCCCATAGACAAATAATAAATAATCATTTACCAATTTAGGTGAGATTAAATATTATGAATAAAATATGAACTCGCATACATATATTCAAAGGATAAAGATTTTTTTGTTTTTAAATTTAATAAAAGTGATAATAAAAACATCATACTGATCAATAAGTAATCAGTATAGAAGTTATTTTTGTAATAAAAACGCAAAGGGCAATTTATTCAGAGTTCATCTAGAGAAAATAAAGTCATATTTTATATTATTGTTGCTTTAGTTTATCACCTAATCTATGGAAGGTAAAAACATCAAAGAACATGAGCAGAATAAATTTTAAAATTTATATATGTATGTAAGTAAAGTTTTTTTGTTCTTAGAGTAATATTCTTTGAATTTCTCTAATGAATAGTAGTAGTATATTGTGTAATGAACAATCAGACAATTGATCAAACTTTTGAAATGTTTGCTATTTTTATTTACAAAAGTAAATAAGTAAAATAAAAAAAATTGGATAACTTTTTGATTCATCAGTTATCAAATGTATTCGCCAGTTCTCGAGAAGTATTTATTATCTTCGTAGATGTGAAGCAGCAAATCTTTGATTAGGTGGTGCCTAAGATTATTCTGGAAACCAAATGATTTCCTCTCCTTCACATATTGGTCATTATAATTTCCTATTAGTATGACTTTATTCAAAACAAAAATAAATCTTCTTCCATAAAAACATCACAAACAGCCTCATTGCTAAGCATCATTCTAAATTTTAATGTGAATCCTACGGTTTAGGCATACATCGGCATTTCTTCATTCCCAATTAACAAAATTTTTTTACAAACTCTGATTTTTTTTATCACACCACAATATTATAAATGAGGTTGGAACCATACAGTAAAATGGAAATAATATTTAGAGGAAGCCATATTTTTACAGAGGTACTTTATTGACGTATTTCGAAATAATTGCTGAGTATTTAAATGATTGTGCATTGTAATAGTTTATGTCTAATGAAAAGAAGAATTTATATGTTTTATTTATATTATTTATATGTATATTTGTAAGACTTAATTTTTTTTTTTAATTTAAGGCGCGTCAACATCTATGGTCATTTGCGCCCGGAGCCTTCTCAGTGCACTGCCGGCCTCCGGACAGTGTTCTCTCGTTACAAACAACACCGTCCATCACCGGACAGTGAGCTGTAGAGTCTCCTAGAAAGAAAAAAATCTAAGGTTAGCACAGCTGGACTCGAACCCGGGCCTCCGCGTGAGAGTTCAGAACGCTTACCACTATTCCCTTCCCTGTAATACTTAATGTTTTTAAATTTAAATAAAAGACCTCACGATGAAGTTTTTGGATTATTATTTTATATCTTTTTCTATGTTGCAAATAAACAATCAATGCTGCCAGTGTAATGGTTACGTGTAGGGACTTGAAAGAGACTTCCCGCCGTTTGATGCCCCTTTCACTAAAACTGCTGTGGCTTCCCAGTTATTGTTCATAAGAATGCGGGCTGGCAGCTTTAAATCAGACACTTCTTGGTATCTCGCTTGCCCTGAATCTGTGCCCAGTCACTTATCATCTTCCTAAGTCGTTGTACTACCTTATCTCTTCCTCTCCATCCGACCGGGTAATTTGTCGCTTTCTATCAAACAAGCCTACTTCCTGGGATCGCCACCCATCCATGCACTCCAGTTTTATCTTAGAGTAGATGCACCATTATTACAAAACATAGAATACAAACACACCACACACACACACACACACACACACACGACTGGATAAAATCATAGATAATTTTAAGATACATTATTCTTAGATCTTCCATAATACAGATTTTCCCGGAACTAAAGCATGGAAGTTTTAAAGCTCGTTGGTGTCGTTTTGGAAAAAAAATTGAGTAAAACTAAAATATCTGTCCAGCAGAGTGGTAGATAACTATTTGACTAAAATATCGTGTTGTACTCCATGTAAATAAATAGTAATTTTTAACAGTGACTTTTTCGTTTTGTTATGTTTGACACAATGTATGTGCTCTTTAAGTCAGTTGATGTTACTAACCTTTTGGTCTGTCTATAGTTTTCTGCCCGTCCATATACAATTCTTGGCCTAGATTGTTGTTATCTACTCTGATATCCCTTGCACTTATTGCAGAGCATCCCTAATTTTTCTCTCATCTTTCCTCTATTTCTTACATGTAACGGACAATTTGAAAGATATCCAAGAACGGACAATTGAAAAACAAATTTTCAATTTAAAAAATTAGGTTATATATTGTAACGCAGCCACTAGTGCCATCTAGGAGAGAAAGCAGGTACCTCAAGTTCTCCTAGTGGCCGCTAGGAAGCGCTGGCGGCGCGCTATAGCTCTTTCTAGAAGAATCGAGAAAGTTCCAGACCCTTCTCCATCGCTATAAAAGGTGAATACAGCTGAAGTCGAGTTTAGTTTACAAAGTTTCTTGTTACAAACTAAGTGTACGTTTGTAAAAATTATATAAAAATGAACAAAGTGAACTTTTGTGGTTTACACTGTGAATTAATTATTATTAAGCGATGTATTTATAATTTATTGTGTAAAACAATAAATTGGTGTTTTTCTTATTGAAGTTTAGAGTATTTTATCTAAACGAACCCACTTAAAACTAGTTGCAGTAGCTAGTTTAGAGGGAAAAACGTTACAATATGATTTCTTGGGAATGAGAAAATTTATATAGGACAGACCAAAAGATTAGCGACTTAAAGAACGTCTAGATCCTGTCATATACAAAAAAAATCTGGTCATCACACAACTTTTTCTTACTCTAGTATTCAAAATTGTAATTGACAAACTTTATAGTTAGTATACCAAATTTAATGAAATTCGTTGGTGTTTTTATGAAGAAAATCACAAAAACTGTTAAACTGTTCTGAAAACACACTTCTGGTTTACTAATTTTCTTGAAACTGGGAATTTGGGCAATCTATTTATGTCTAATTAATTTTATCTAGATGGTAGAATTGTATAATTAAGTATGTTAAACACTTTAGAGTCAAACATAACCCTTCCTTTCCCTCAACAGCCCGGTTAAATGAGTTTACCCGGAGAAATGTTTCAAATAAACGTTGTAGCTCTTTATATGTGTGGTTCACTTATTTAGTTTAAAGAAAATCGTTGGAAAGTCGCGAAAAAAAATAGCAGAACATTGAAAATACTTTTCAGTAAAAACTTACTTCCGGTCATCTGATTATCTTCAAACTACGAATTTCAACAACATATTTAATTCTAATTAATATTATTTAGATGATAGAATTGTTTAATAAACTGATTCTAGGAAATCCTAACCCCACCTCACCCCCAAAAGTGCCATTAAATGCATTTTTCCGGAGAAATGTTTCAAATAAAAGTTGTAGATCTTTGTATGTGCAGTTGATATACCAAGAAAATCGTTGGAGAGAAAATTGCAAAAAAGTGAAGAAAAAATTCAGTAAAGTGGTACTTTTGGTTGAGGAATTTTGATAGATGAAATGCATTTGGTGTGATGTATTGTAGTAGTAGCAGTAGCTTGTGTAGTACGAGCGGTTTTGTAAAGGGCTTGCGTGTATGTTCAAAGAGAAGAGCAGTAATAAGAAATATTTAAGAAAACACTGGTAGATTAAGTTAAATATATTATCATTAAAGAAATTTAAATGCTTTTCAATAACACAGTAATTATGTTTATAAATCAATTATTTATATAGATTGTGTCAAACTCTTATGTTTCAACTTATAACTGGCACTGATTTTTACTGGTACAAGTGTTCTAGTTCGGTGTCTGTTTCCGACTGTCCTTGTTTGAAAGCAGAATGCAGACTGTTCTTGAAAGAATGCCTTCTCTTGTTAGTTTAAATCCTCCCCTTTGAGAAGGGCAAAAGACAATGCTAACCAAGTTCATGAACTTTCTGTCGTAACGGTAGTCTTCTACCTGTGTATACCCTTTAGATATGATTTCTGTAATTCTTGCAACCATCACATTGATAACGTATTGTCAGATCCCATGGTGATACCCAAATGGAATATCAAGTTTGAACTTTCTGCGATTTTTCGTTTCTAAGCTATGCTGTTCACATACATACACACACACACACACACACACACACACAGACACACACACCCACATAAGCCATTTGCTATAAACCACTTTTTTGGACTCAGGGGACCTCAAAACAGATATTTCCGGTGAAAACTTAATATTGAAAATTTGTCACGATTACAACACTTTTTCTTATTACTAGGAGTAAGGGAAGGTAAAAAAACTGGAAAGTGTATGCAGAACATTCATTTATAACTTGGCACTGCAATAAATTTGGAGCAAACCATAGTTCTTGCCATAATAAATATTATAAAAATATTACGAACATGTCGAGAGACGGTAGTAATTGTGAAAGAGGTTGATGGACTAGATCTGAATCAGGAAAGGAGAGACAAAAAATAATTATCGATTTTCCAGAACAAAACAAGGTGCAACTTTGGCAAGAAGGCAGTGAAAGGGGACACTTAGACCTCGTTATCCAACAGCCAATCACATGTAAGGGAGAGAAAATTTAGCCACTACCTAAAGCAGTTTAGTGAATGGGGGATGCTTTTCCACTAACCGTTCTACTCTGCCCATCCTGTTTTTTGATAGTGTTAGCATCAGAGTCAACATTGCCCAGCTGAAAACAAGTACAATATGAGCGAAACGTCTGTTTATAATAAACCGCCGACGATATATGAGGTATATGCGTTCCTTCAATTTTGGGATCACAGAATTTTTCTAATAAGTGTGACATTAATCAAGATATGATGAAATATTTGTTTGGAACTATATCTAAATGTAGTGGAATCAATTGTCGTGATTCCTGAGGTATGAAGTTAGATGTCTTGAAGAGGGATTTAATAGGCGGAAGTTAGTTTATAGATTTTAGACTCGAAATACTAAACACTGATTTTACAAAAATAGATTATATTTTTACAATAATTTGAATGAGCGAGATGGTAACTACAATTAATATGAATTGATAAAAATAAATAAATAATTTTAAGAGTTAAATAACAAACAATTTAAATGATTTAAATAAATAAACCAATATGCACAACTATAAAATAATTATAAGTTTAACCTTGTATAGGGACGCGCTCTGAACTCAAGTATAACTGCTGATGTAATGATAATACTGATATACTGATGTTACTGGTGTACTAATAATGATCGATGAATATGAATAATGAATGATCCCCTCCTCCAGTGGGGCGAAGTTTATATTAGTATTACTCACACACTGTCAGGTGTGTAAGTAATTCTCACACTAAGACATCTCTCGTAGCGTGCGACCTTGGTTAGGTCGGTGACCAGTGATTTAGGTCAGTGGCCAGATTTGGTCGCCCATCGGTGATTTTCAAAGACCGGTAGCCTTGAATCGGCCAGGTGGCTTCTGTTCAATAAAAAAGGGTTTTTATCGGTGCTTGTCTTTGATACCCTTGTATTGAAAAAGGCAGCGGCCGGCTGAGGCCACTAGTTATAAATTATTCTTTCTTTTTGTTATATTTTGTGAAGGTAGCGGCTGGCTGGAACCGCTTGACATTGCTTTGAGATTGCTATGTCATTATATCAACGATATATTCCTCATGAGTTTATATTGTGTGTAGTTGTTTATTAAATCTAATTTGATTAGAAACTTTATTAACAGTTATTATCTTTATTAATAGAAGAAAGGCCTAGAAAAACTTGGATAGAGGGTGTGACCGAGGGGATAGCAGCAAGAGATCTTCGGGAAGTGGCTTTTTGGCGTTAGGATATGATTCGTTAAAAATTGTCAGAACCACAACTAAAACAAAAATAAAAATAATACTAATAATTTATTTATTGCTTTATTTTCATTTAAATGTTAACAAATTGTCATATGCGTTTTTTTTTTTATTTTCTACAAATTATGATGAATACAAAAAGTCTATATAAATTAATATTCCAATCGGCTCTGTTAGTGAATAGGTATAGAGAAAGAATACGCCAACATTTTAGTATTTTTAAATTATGAAGTATATATATTTTCTTTTCTATTTACTCAACCTTCCCTGAAGAGTGAGTACCTGATAGAAGTGTGGTTTAATCCTATCAGCAGAATATAAGTTAGTACCCAGCGGCCTTTTGGCAATCTGCCCAACTTGTCCCAGTACGACGACGCTTACTTGTCATTTCGTCTTGATAGTGGTTTACAAAATAAAAAGAAAAAAAGGCAAGAAACTTGTCCTAACTTGTTTTATCTTCTTCTTCTTTTTGGCATTAGTTTTATTGTACCATGTGACATTTGTTAATGATAAACCAGTGACGGCCTTTGAAGTTTGCAAGTTGCTACATGAGTAAAACGGAATATGTCCTAAATTCAATTCAATTTAATTAAAAATAAATTCACATGGATATTTTTTAAGATATTTTCTGTTATACAACAAATATGGTTTCTTTAAATAACTAATACTTATATATATACAAAAAAAAAAAAATTATTTGAATATAAAATACTCGTACATTATTCGAGTTTTAGCTTCACAAAATTTTTGAATAACTTTTTTATTAAAATTATTTATTTGAGAAATCATGTACTAACTGCTATTTGCTGAATTATAATATTGAGAAATCGATCTTTGTTTTATATTACAATTTTTACGGGTTACGTCAATTAAGAAAATTTAATTTTTTAAAACTACTAACATCAATACTAATATCCATCGTAAAATCATATTTATTTTATTGCATATTTTTATTCTATAAAAAATTATATTATTGAATAAAAAAAAAATATATTTTACCATTAAACCTTTAACGAACACCATAGAAATATTTTTGTTGTTGTTGTAATATAACCTATAATATCGCACACAATTAAAATCAACGCTGCTCGGCGAGCAGCTAAAATAGCACTAGTTGGGTCACATTATTAAGACAAACGAAGCTTGTCGGAAATAGCTGAATATGAAAATTTTTGAACACTGCGAATTCGGCAGCGTTAACATCAAGTAACTCTGGATGAAATAATTAAAAAAAAAAAAAAAAATGGATTTATTAATAGTATTTAAATAATAATTATGCAAAGTACGTTATTATTATTTTTTATCATAAGATTAAAAATTAATAATTTTTGCAGTTAATTTCTGGGGTTGCTGCAGTGTCGCAGTGGTGCTTTTATGTACCAGCCGCCCACTGTGATAAATATAAAATACTTCACTTTATATAACAGTCTCTGATTTAAATAATAATTTTCAAAAACTATCACCACCATAATGTATTTTTATTCAGCTTAAAAATTAAACAATACATTTTACATTGTAAAATTTTCTAAATTATAAATATTATTCATTAAAAACATATAAAAATATGTTATAGCTAAAAGTTTTAGCTTTTACAATAACGAAGTTTAATATTCATTCTTTTGATGATGTTAAAATTAAAATTAAAATTAATCATTCTATTGTGGCTGAAAATTTTATATTAAAAAACATTTTATTTTATGAATATAATAAAAATACTAAACATGAATATTGTGGGGAAAAAGTATATTATTTGTTATGGAAATTTCTGACATAGAAGTTAATTAGTGGATACATATTTCTATTGAGACTATGATATTGTAACGTTTTCCCCTCTAAACTAGCTACTGCAACTAGTTTTTAAGTGGGTTCGTATAGATTAAATACTCTAAACTTCAATAAAGAAAACACCAGTATTTGTTGTTATACACAATAAATTACAAAATACAACACATAATAATAATTACTTCACAGTTTAAAACACAAAAGTACACTTTTTATACACTTTTCACAAACTAGTGACTTCGTTTGTAAGTGGAAACTCTCTCAACTCTCTGTGGTCCCTCTATTTATACCGGTAGAGAACCTTCTAGACTCTTCTCAATTCTTCCAGAGAGAACCAAAGCGCCGCCAGCGCTTTCTGCGGCCACTAAGAGAACCTTAGGTACCCGCCTTCTCTCCTAGATGGCACCACTGGCTGCGTTACAATATGCATATTCTTCATCTTTTGTGCGAATTTAGAGTAAAATAATAAAACATTTTTTGCTGAGAAAAGATTAATAAGAAATGTTATTCAATAAGAAAATGTTATCCAATATATTATTGGATCAAAGAGATTACTTAAGGAGGGCAGAGATATTTCTTCATTTATTTAAAAAAATAAAACGGTAGACTGCAGTATTGTGATAAGACACAGACTACTAAAAAGCAAACTTCTACAAAGAATACAGATTATTGCCCTACACAAACATTTACTTTTATTTCTACACATAACTGAATATTTGTTTTAATCCCTTCAATTTTAAACGAGCCATTTTTGTTTGTTTGTATAAATTGTTTTTTTTTTATATTATTCTATGTTGATATGATTTCTCGACCTTTTTTTTTTTTTTATTAAAATTGCAGAAATTATCGAAGACGGTCATAAAAAGAATTTGAGTTAAAACCTACCCGTTTCCGAAAAAATTTATCGTTTTATCTTCAAGTTTATTAAATCAATTTGTTTGAAATGTTGCTTTTTTTTTTTTTATGATTCTCGATGATTTCTTCTACTATATATTTCATAATTACAATAATTAACAAAAAAAACCGTTTGGAGCACGGTTGGTTTTATATGAATAGAGTAAGGTATCTGAAATACAATTTTGATAGTTTTCTGTTTTGAAAGGCTGATAGGCCTAGAGATATTTCAATTTTTGAATGTGGACCTTAAATTTTAAATAGTTTTTCTGTGATGACATAAAATTGAAACTGCCAATAATTAACAAAATGAGTTTGAAATGTGAATTACAATTATGGAAATTAAGTTGTATTACTTCGTACAATATAATCTTTAACTTTATTAATAATGAAATGAAATTTTATTTGCTCAAAAGAAATACAATCTTATAGCAATTGCATTGACTAATAAAATAAAATATAAGTATAAAATATGAAAACAAATATAATAAAACAAAGAAAATAACACTCTTTAAATATACACAAAATATTATCACTTAATAGTCCAAGAGAAAAAAAAACAAAAAACATATATACATATAATTTTCAATAAATTGCATATTTAAGTTTTAATTGAAGTTGCTGTGATTAAATATTAATTGAAGTGCTTGATTTACATAATTAAAGATTCTATTTATTTTTTCTATTGAATTCATACAGACTAAGAGAGAAACAAAAGGGTCTGAGTGGTCAATATATTTACATAACCATCTATCTAAGGCATTCAGTAGAGAACAGTTCACAAAAAAATGTTCCATATTATCCAGTTCTGATAAACAATAATTACAGCTTTTTTCTGGGTAAAATTTATACTTTATTCCTTTTATATGAGGAACTTTTTTGTGGCTAAACAAATTTGGGCAATAATTGACAATCGGTAGGTTGGAATTCTGAAATATGGGTTATATCTGGAATCTAAAGCTTTATTAATATCCCGGCTGATACAATTATTAGTAAATTTCTCTAATAAATCATTAAAGTTTCTCCGCAAAACCTCTGGACTTTGCAAACACCATACCTCGTAAGCATCTATATCGTTTAACATGACAGAAAGAAACTTAGCCCAGTTGAATGGCAATCTTTGATTATCCATCAGTTCTATTAGTCTGGTTAAACAGATCCTAAACTTTATTAATAATCCATTAGCCTATTAAACCTGAAAAGTCATGTTTAAATCCTTTAAAATAATCTATTGCTTTTCATTGAAATTGAAGTCTAAACCCCACTTTATTTTATTTTTATCTAGTGCATGAGCCCGCAAAAGGGGATATCTGTTGTATGCAGTTACTTGGGGAGTCGCGTCCCCACAGGTTACCACAGCTCAGTACTCCATGCACTTCGTCAGAACAGTACACGGTACACTTAAACTAACACTAGATAAGGACAAACACAGTACACATACTACGGTCTCCGATCCTAGTTAATTGGCGCAAGCCAAGGAGAAGGAAGGGATTAGCTCAGTGGTAAGCGCGCAGTACTAGCAACGCGGTGGTCCCGGATTCGAATGCAGATTTTCTCTTCCTAGGAGCCTCTACAACCCTCTGTCCGGTGATGGGCAGTGTCACCTGTAGCTAGAGAACACTGCTTGGAGGCTGGCAGTGCACTGAGAAGGTCCCGGGGGGCACAATAGATCTTTCAGGTCGCAGTGCAATAATCCCCTACAACAATCTACAATCTAGTGTGTGGTAGAACTTCAGGGCTTATTCATTTTGAGCTGATTCCTGGCGGTCCAGAAACCTGGACTCAAGAAAGCGTACACTTCGTTTTGACTGAAAAAAAATATCCCTCTTTGGTTCATCTAAAAAGAATACTCCTTCAATAAGACAATGTAAGGCCACACGCGTCACGTTACACGTTCTCCGTAATCGAAGATTTGAATTTTGAGCTACTCCCACTCACCCAGCTTACAGTCCAAACCTGCTACCCTCTGATTAACACCTCTTCCGGTTCGTGGCCCACTTTTTACAAGGTGAATATTTACAAATAAGGAGGAGGTGAAAATGGGATGTAGAGTTTTTGCCTCCAAAATAGTGAGGTAAAATATCTATTTGTTGGCTTACAGATGGCTCTATGATAGATGGTTTTAAGTTATAGAAAGGGGAGGGATTAGCTAAGTTTAGCGCGTTGGACTCCCACGCGGTGGTCCCGGGTTCGAGTCTAGTGCTACCCTTAGATTTTTTTCTTCCTAGGAGCCTCTACAGCTCACTGTTCGGTGATGGAAAGTGTAGTCTGTAGCGAGAGAACAGTGCCCGGAAGCCGGCAACGCACTCAGAAGGCTCCGGACGCTAATGATCACAGTGTTGACGCGCCTTAAATTAAAAAAAAAAAAGTTATAGAAAACGATGCCCTCTATTTCGAGGAGTAAGCTTCGAGAAGTAAGCTATTTCAAGGAGTAAGTTAGAGGAAAGGGATTAGCTCAGTGGTAGCGCGCCGGACTAGTAACATGGAGATCCCGGGTTCAAGTCCAGCCATGCTGCTCTTACATTTTCCCTTCCTAGGAGCTTCTTCAGCTCACTGTCCGGTAATGGACAATGTTGTCAGTAACGAGAAAACACTGTCCGGAGGCCGGTCACGGCACTGAGAAGGCTCCGATCTTTGGGGTAACTTTATGGGCGTAGAGGGGCTTTCGATAGCACAGGGCTTGATCCCTCTTCACAGACAATAATAATAATAATAATAATAATAATAATAATAATAATAATAATAATAATAATAATAATAAAAAACTCAATAAACAAACTGAACCATTCAAACAAACCATTTTTTGAATTGTAAGATGGAAAACACAGAATTTTGTTCCAAAAAGAATTTGAACTCAAAAAAATTATCAGTTATAATTTTAATAATTGCATTATACGGAAGTCCCTTGAGTGCTACACACGGAATTTTTCAGTTTAATTTTTGCCGCATAGCCACCCCACGGTTATTAGTATGTAATAATTTTTTTGCCATTATAACTTTGAAAATTACAATAAAAATAAGAGAATAAAAATCTTATTAATGTTTTTAATTGAAGAATTAATAGGTACGATGTGTGAAATTGTCAAATCATTTAGATAAAAGTTATGAAAATTAAAATAGGGAATATTTATTTAATTGGATAAATAAAAAAAAATAAAGATTGCGGATTTAAGAATAATGGGGTTAAAGAAAAGTGGGATGAGCTAGTTGTAAAATCTGAACAGTACAGTGTACAGATGGGATGTAGTTGTAAGATATAAAGAGATCAGGTAGCCCCCGTTGTAAGAGTTGTATTCCCTAGAGTAATGAGCAGTAATATAATTTAAAGGCTTTCATCTTAACCTTCCTTTATCGAATGCTCTTTGCAAAATAAATAAGTGATTCTACTTTAAACCATGTAAAAAAAAAAAATAAAAATTAAATTACAAAAAAAGAAGAAGAAGAAAGATTAATTAAAAGTAAGGCTATTAGTAGAGCACTTAAAAAGCTTTGAAAATATTCTCCGACAAATTAGACAATTAATATATTTCAAATTTATTTAATGGATTGGTGCTAACATTAATTCGTTAATTTTATTTTACCCTTGGGACTAATATCTAGTCAGTTCAAACATCTTTGGAGCATTTAAAGGTATGGGCGCTGGTAATTAAGTCCTTATCCTGTTAATCTGTGGAATTCAGTTTTAAAAATCTATATTTAGCTGTATTAATTACAATAAACCATGACAACTATACACGTCAACCGCAGGCCAATTGGGCCCTTCATAAATTTTAATGAAAAAAAAAAACACTTATGAAGAAGGACTACATGTTCATTTGAAATCTCAAAAATTTATATTATTGAAAAAGTCATCATCAGTGAAAATTGATGAAGAAAATAAGGAAGTTTATTTTAACACTGAAAAAAATATTAATATTTTATAAACAAGAAAATTAGAAAACAAATCATCAAATTCAATTTGTCCTTGCAGTAAGGTATTTTTTTTTTTCAAAGATTAAAATCAAAGATAAAAATCGGCTACTCACAAGTCGAGCATCCCGTGTCTATAATGGGTATGAGAAGGAGATAACTGGGTTTTAGAGATAAATAAACTGGAAATAATGCTGAATACTGTATAATGAGAAAAGTAAAACACAAACTCCCAGGACTTTACACCAATATAGAAAGTGGTAATGAGAGATTAAGAGTGAGTGAAGAGAAAGTTAATAGTTGGTTGCTGACGCGTTGTGACTGCTGTTTAAACTGTTGAAAGACTGTCCCCTGCAGGGGTAGCGCTACTGTACATTACCAGAGACTCCCACTCTAGTGTGGCCTAAGCAGCTAGTGAGGCTCTCAATTTTGTGTGTCTCTCTCTCTATGCTTTAGATCCCTCTCCTCGGATCCTATTACTGTGTCCGTAACTCTTTCTGCTTTCTATGGCCTTGGTATTTCAAATTTTCGAAATTGAGTTTCTTCTGGAAATGATAGATCTCTTGAGAGCAAAAAATAAATAAATAAATATTTTTGGTGAATAGTATGATATGTATATATGTGTGTGTATGTATGTATGTATGTATGGTGAACAAAATATCTCAAAACGAAAAATTCGCTAGAAGTTTTAAACTTATTAGTACCACCATCATCGGTAACTGTCATTATCAAATTCCAAAGTTTCGGACAAAATCCAACAACTGGAAATTTGACTGTACTGAAGGTTTATTGCGGTTTTTTCCCCCGCAAAATGGTTCCAACGATTGATAATGTCCTTAGAACAATGCGTGGGTCTTATATTCGTAAAAAATTAGTAAAACAAATTCTGTTGCAAGTTTGAAGGAAATCGATTGACCGGAAGTGTAAATATCCTGATCGTATTTTTTTTCTATAATTTTTTTCGATTTTTTTTTTTTTTTAATAACGTCACCAAAGAGTTTTGTCACATTTATAATACAATCTAATCATACAAAGCTCTATAATTTTTGATTGAAATTTTTTGCCCCCAAAATTTTTTTTTATTTAACGCGCGTCAACATCTATGGTCATGGCGTACGGAACCTTCTCTGTCACTGCCGGCGTCCCGGCACTGTTCTCTCGTTACAATTTTTTTAGTTGCGGGATAACGATAGACTTCGAATTAAAGTTCCATTTAGGTGTATATAGTATGAACTATCTGTATTTAGTTTTTAATTTTTAACAGTTGCTTTTAGGTTTCTAAGATTTTTTCTAATAGTAGGAGCTTGGTATAATGATGCCCCTCATTTCTGTTTAACCTATCATTTCTGTTTAAACCTTTTTCCAGGAAAAAATTATATTAAAGGTTTTTGAAGAAGCTAAGGCGCCACACTACTCTCCAGAGTGCCGTATATAGATTCTGTACGGGTTGGCTGTTTAGCCTATGCCACCCACAACGACCCAACGGGTCTATTGTGGCATCTACGAATTACAGTTCTCTCTCCAGTCCTGTCTGTTTAATTAGATTTTGGAACCTGGAGAGAGGCTCCTAGGTGATTCCTACGAGCACCACCCATAGTAAGAGCACTCTCTCAAGCTCTGCCTGTTACTTGAGAGAGGCTCTTGGATGAAGTTTGCAAGCGTCAGCTTCTCCTCTTTAAAGTGGAGATTTTCACATTAACACAATATATGTAGTGCTGTCTCTTCTTTCTCCTGACAAAACTACATAGGCTATCTTGGGGCCTTCTTGTAGTAATTCTGCAATAAGCTTTGGCGAGTGAGTAGCTATTAATAAACGTTTTCGCCTGCCTTTGGCCTGGGGTTTTAACTCACCATTCCTGTGACCCATGCTTTGATGGCTGCACTCCTGAGTACGGAAAACCCACTGCATCTGGAATGACATGGTAAGCCCAAGCTGGTGCTAGGAGGATATAGTAAAACTGTAGGTCTTGCTCAGTGGCTGGGTCAGTGACCATTCTAGGCCTTTAAGTAGAGAACTTGTTCCCATTGCAAAATGGTACCAAGGGATCGTGAGCCAGCCCGGCGGAGTTCTGTCTCCGCGCTCACGTGTTGAGAAAATGTTCCGTGGCTGACGGGGTTTCGGAATGATGATAATAGAGTCCCAGTGTATCTGTTCTGTGGGAGGAAGTTGGCTGGTTTGCCTTCGGGAATAGTTCCATCTTCTACCATCCCCTCACAACAACATGCACTCCTAATGCTCTTTGCAGTGCCGCAGAAAAATTCAGATGTTCAATGAGAGTATCGGTAGAGTCCTCGCAGGCCAGGCGATTTGGCGCCTCATTGCCCTTATGACCTGAATGCCCGAGTTCCTCCAGACTACCATGAATGTAAGCCGATTTTTCGGGTTCCCTCTGCTGTTTAATGTAGAATGCAATTGAATATTTAGTGAAAGATATTAAAAGTGAAAGTCGGTTTTCACGTTAGAGTTTTTAATTAGTAAACGGCCTTAATAGCGTCAACTGCTGCAACAAATGGAAACCAAGAGAATAGTATTTTTGTTTATTGTTTCATGTATTATTATGCATCAGAAGTTGATACATTCTGTAATAAAAAGTCGTTTTTTGCAACAGATTTTTTTTGTTCGCCGTGCGCTGAATATTTTTTTTTTTCTATTTGACAAAGCCTTAATTATCCAGATTTTCATAAAACTATATTGTTTTATAAGCTAAAGCGATTTAATTTCATTTCTGTCTCCTGGCCAAATAATATACGGTAATAAATAGTACTGACGTTATTTCACTCACGTACGATTTCTTTACACGTACGTTAGGCCATACTTAATCTTAGCAAGCATGGTAAAAATAAAGAAAAATTATTATATGCCTTATTAGAAAAAAAACCTGGTATGAAACACTCACACGCCTTTCTCTTATATATATATATGTATAAAATGACAAATTTTCTTTAAATTTCAAATTTTATATAGTAGCCTTGGTAGGTAGAAAAGTGATGGTTTTATTATGGCCCAGTAGAGCGCTCTGGACCATACACTTTAAAGTAAAAAACACTGAACCAATATAACTTTTGAAATTCTTCTTCTTCTTCTTCTTTCCTGGCACTACAGCCCTTGTAGGACCTCCTTTACAATTTCATGCCATTCGGATCTATCCTGGGCACTCCTTCTCCATTTCCTCTTTCTTAAAGACCGTAAATCATCTTCCACATGCTGCATCCATCTTATTCTCGGTCTTCCTCTCTTTCTCGCATCCTCCAGGATGCCCATCATAGAGTCTCTTCACAATGCGGTCACTATCCATCCTTTTCAAGAGACCCAACCACTTCAGGCGTCCTTCTTTTATTGTACCTACCAGATCTTGGTCTTTATACAGCTCCTTCAGCTCTTGGTTGTTCCTTATTCTGCACTTATCACCTCCTCTTATAAATCCGAAAATTCTCCTCAGTATCTTTCTATCCCATACACTGAGGTTATTTTCATCAGCCTTTGTCAGAGTCCACGATTTACTCCCGTAAGTGACAATTGGTCTTAATACGGCCTTATATATAAAACCACTTTCCCTTTTATAGACATGCTTTATAGCCTAAGGTTTTCTGTAGATCCCAGAAGCATCTATTTCTACTAGTAATGCGAGCTTTTATTTCTTCAGACACTTCGTTTTTGTTAGTGTACTACCGTATTTTTGTTAGTACTACCTAGGTATTTAAATCTAGTTGCCTCCTTAAAAGACTGTTGAGGTTACAGTTCCATTGCTTCATTTATTTTCAAACCTAGCTTCTTGTTAACTCTTTGAAATTCCTCTAGAGCTCCTCCAAGAGCCGCCATATTTCTTGCCGTCGGCGTAAGCTAAATGTTGGCTCAACCTATTGTTAAATCGAACCGCCAGGGTTTGTACGAATGTTTCGCACAGCTTTTTCTAGAGCCAACTTGAATAATAAGGAGGATTGTGGGTCTCCTTGTCGTAGCCCTTGTGTGATATGGAAAGGATTGCCAGTAATGCCATTTATTCGTACAATGCCCTTGGAATCTTGCGTTGTAAGTGTAATGGTACCGCTAAGATAATGCAACCACAGCAGAGAGAACAGAGAGAAGACAGGCCCTCTCTGCTTAAGTCAGAGAGTAGTCTCTGTTAACCAGAGAGGGCCTGTCTTCTCTCTGCTCTCTCTGCTGTTGCTGCATTATCTTTGCGGTACCAATATAATGGAGTTGTTGAGGAGAGAAATTAGGTTTGATTGAATGAACGAGATATGAAGACACTGTTATAAAGTAGCTATAAGTTTACACTAACTGCACTGGACTTTGTAATGAAACTGATAGAATAAAAGGTGGGAGTTGAGATATGACTCGATGCGATGTATGGTTGAATCTGATAGATATCCTCTAGATAGATTTCCACTGGCCTTATATACACAGGTTCTCCCACTCTAGCCTGCTTAAGTCAGAGAGTAGTCTCTGTTAACCAGAGAGGGCCTGTTTTCTCTCTGTTCTCTCTGCTGTGGTTGCATTATCTTTGTGGTACCATTACATAAGGCTGGTGAGACGGATCAGCTTTTTTTGGGAATCCTTGTCGCAGCATCCACTGATACAATTTATCTGTTTTGATATTGTCGTATGCCTGTTTTAGGTCAATAAAGAGGTGTTGTAAGGACACATAGTATTCATAACACTATAACTTTTGAAATTAACGCCACTAATTCCACACAACGATCCAAAATAACTTTTTTGGGGGGGGGAGTTTCAAATAAAACTAACACGTATTTATCTGTGGAGTTAGCATACAAAGTTTAAAGGAAATCGTAGTAATTTGCCTGAAAATTCCAAAAAACTCAAACGTTTTATTCTATAAAGTCGCTATTCCAGTGTGATATTGATATATCTATGCTTCCAATGTGAATTGAAGTTAGTATTATGTAAATGATAAAATCATATATTGTAGTCAAATGGTAATTTGAGGAAAGAATAACCCAAAAAAATCAATGTAACCCGGAAAATATTTTGGAATCTAAGTGATAGGTATTTATGTGTACAAAAAGTTTAAAGAGAATTGTTGGAGTCGTTTTTGAGAAAGTCACGAAAAACTGTGAAAAATAAACATTCCTAGATCATCAATTCATAGGTTTTCGTAAGACAGGTTATTATTATTATTATTATTATTATTATTATTATTATTATTAGTTACTATTATTATTATTATTTGTCTGTGGGGAGGGAAACCCTACGCTATCCAAAGCCTCACTGGGCCCAATAGCTACCCCAAGAAAAACAACAATAAACCGGGTCTAGAACAAAAATCCAGACCCGGATCTAATCCATCTAAGATTCACCACAGTCCGAATAAAACGGACAATAACCTTAAGCGGAAATAGCCTAATCTCTTCCACAGATATGCTATTCCGACCAAAGGTCCTGAACCTAATTTTCCTCACAACCCAAGCAATAAGATGCATGGGTGTTTCCTCCTCTGTCTCACAGACGCTACAAAATGGATCCAGCATGAGCTCCATTATGTAGAGATGTCTCCTTAAATCATAATGTCCAGTAAGATATCTAACCAGATGCCTGAGAGCGCTCCGTAAAAAACACAGCAACGTCTCACTAATGGCCTTGTCCGGACCCCCCGATGAGCATTTTGACTGCTGAAAACCAACTGAGCTCATCCATAAGGATGAATGCTGTGAAACTGTCCATTTCTGGAAGCGTGACAGACATGTGCCAGAAGACACGCCAACAGCAGGCTCGGGACCAATGAAAGGAAGAGAGGCGCCTAATTGGGCAAACCTATCCACCTCCTCATTCCCAAAAATCGCCATGTGAACGTGAGACAAGTTAGTTTTACCCTACTGATAAGAGGTCATTGCCTTAGTAATCCTGCTTAGTATGAGAGGAATCGCAGGTTCGGGCATTTGGTACACACATTTGGTTGACAGGCCGATGGTGCGATCCCACTGTCTACGGGATTATGCCTGAACGATTTAACAATCAGTCGAAAGACTCAAAACAATGTGACTTTAATAGGTGACCAAATTTTACGGCTATCGCCCGAACCTTGTGGCTAAGAATTCCATTGTGATTTACTATATGGTGAGTCCTGTATGGTAAATCTGTAGATTTTTTTTAGCGTAACATGGTTCAACCTTACGGGGAGTTCGATGTCGGGACCAACAATCGTCTGTAGATATTTTGGGAATGCCAGAAAAAAACAAAAAAACATTCTGTACAGATGCACTTCCACTTGTTGGATTTTGCCCGAAATTTTCATGCCTGATGCGGTGGTAGAAACTAAGAACTTTGTAGAATACTAAGTTTGAGTTTTGTAACAGCAACCAAAGAGAGTAAAGAGAAGAGAAACGAACCCAACCACTCTCTCAGACTGAACTGGGAGAAACTGTACAAATATGTTCTTGTGAGAGATTGGGAGAAGGTGGAACTATTCCTCGAGGGCAAACCAACCAACTCCCGCCCACTTAAAAGAAATGCTTGGAAAAATCTATATCTCCCCTGCTAACAACGACCCCCCACGAGGCCATTTTTCAGGTCGTGAGCGCAGAGCAAGCTCTGCCGGGCTGACTCACGATCCCGTGGTACCATTATGTAAAGAGAACAAGTCTCTTATTAAAGGCCTACAATGGTCACTGGCCCGACCTTGGACAGGCAAGCCTATCCATAGGCCTACGGTTTTGTAACACCCTCCTGACAAGGCCGGGACTTTGCCTTGCCATTCAGATGAAGCGGGTATTCCGTACCCAGACTGTACAAATACAGTTCAGGATACAGTTCAACATATAGTTCAAGAGAATCAATACAGTTCGTTACAGTTCAATATAGTTCACTATAGTTCATCATCTCGCCAGTCACTTCGTGTCATTTTCCTATCACTCTACCTTAACCATTCTCTATTGTAACGTCCAGGCACACTGTGTCTCTTTATTATTATTATTATTCATAGTTAACCAGTTTAACCAAGTCTTCTCATTTCATCGACCAGACCTAAATTCTCTCCACCTACACATACAATTCGCTAAAAACATTTTTTTGGTATTCAGGGGACATCAAAGCAAGAGAAAGTAAAAAGAGGTAGTTCGTCAAAGATTACGGTGATTATTTTTTGGGAGCTTTTTTTTTTATAGCTTTTGCTGTTTTTATTTCGTAGAAAACATTAATTTTCGTTGTTAGAAATGTTTATCCAATGTTGTCAATAAATGTTTGTATTACAATTGCAGAACTAACTCTAGGAATTTTGCATTTATGTGAAAACCATTTTCTGTTTAACATTTTAATTTATGCAAATTTGCATATGTGTTTCCTTCCCCACTAGCAGCTAAATGCACTCAAATACATCAAATGGGTATAATGATCTCATATGAGTCTCATCATAATATTTTAAAATAAATTTTAATGGTAAAAGACGGGTAGCAAATTTTCGAAATTAAGTTTTTTTACCGGAAATACATGTTTTGAGGTCCGCCAAAGACGAAAAAAAAATCTGGTGTGAAACACTCACACGACTTTCTTCTACTCCAACTTAATTTACAGATTTTCTTGTATATCTGAGCAGACTTGTGTGAACCACCCTTTGTCACTACCAACAAAGCTTGTGCAATTTAAATTTACTAGATAGTCCCTCCCCCCCCAAAAAAAAACCCTTTAAAATAATTTTTTCGGGAAAAATATTTTGAAATAAAAACGTTTCTATCTGTGCGTTTGAGCATTCAAAATAATAAAGATAAACTTACTGCCTTCGGGTACTGGAGCTCCCCGAACATCGTTTACCGTTTATATCCGCCATGGAAATTGTTAAGCGTAAAGTGTCTTGGTTTAGATCTTGGATTGCTCTTGCGGATACATATGCCTCCCCGTTTAATAGGGATCTGTAGGATAAACCATTGTGGCACCTGCAACTTGCGTCTCTACATGAATCTATCAAAAATCGCGGTAGAGAGCAGTCTCTGCTGCGTGTAAAGGATTCCCAGCGGTTGTTATTGTATAGTGCGCTGTTAGAAGTTAAGGGCGGAGTTTTATGTTCTTCGGGCCCGAAACGGAAAGCTTACTGAATCTAGTGGATATGAGTCTCCTGTTTAAGTTAAGGGGGAAATTAATAATAACAATAATAATAATAATAATAATAATAATAATAATAATAATAATAATAATGTTTCATTTCATAATGACAAAGTAACTACAAAAATACATTCTTGACATTCTACGGCATGGTAAAACCGTCTGCCGGAGGTTGATAATGAGGAAGAAAAAATAAAATAATAACTAAATAAAAAAAAAAATTAAAAAAAAGAAGAAGAAAGTAATAATAATAATAATAATAATAATAACATCAAATACTTGACAAACAAAAATGATGATCGCTCAAAGATAATCACAAAATGAAATAAATATTATGAAAATACCTATGTTATTTTATAATAATTCAAATGTACATAGCTAATGCTTGTGATTAAAAATAAAAATTACAGAATGAAGATAAAAGTTATCTAACACAACAATAGAAACCCTCATATTAGTTAATTAAATAAAATTAAAACTTTAATTGATATTACATAAGAGGAAAAAAAAAAAAATAAGAATACTAAATAATAGAAACTATGTAAAGTTAAATTCTTTAACTAAATTTTGGCGATAAATCCAAGATTGCTGCGCAAATTTAATAAGGCTCATAAAATTGTGCCCATTAAGAAGCTGAACTAACTGATCTTTTGATAATGTTTTTGCCCCTAAATAGGGATATCTGAATTCGGAAAGTATCGGACAAACCCCCAAAAAGTGGAATATATCCTCCCTCACGCGGAGATTACACAAAGAGCAGCAACTAGGCTCTCTTTCGAACCAAGGGTTATAATTTAAATAAAGCAATTCACATCGTAACTTAAAAAACCAACCCAAATCTGCGAGTGAAACTTCCACTGTGCTAGACTCTAAATTTAAAACGTTTAAAGAGTAATTTAAATCTCTATACAAGGACAACCGGATAGACTGACGGGCTCTCTGTTCACATTCCTCATAATGCCTCATTCTCAAACATTGCACTATGGTCGACAACTGACCTTGCCACTTGTCAAAACTATCCAGCCCTGAATCAAACTCGCAAGAATATTTTTCAGCCAAGGACACCCAATGTTTAAACTAGAATACTTTTTTCTTAACAACTTCCAGCGCTACGATTCGAGAAAATCGATGTTGTGGGAGTTTAATAACTTTAGTAATATATCTGAAATGCAAATATTTAAAGTAAATACCTGAAGAAGGGTGGAGGAAGTTTCTAGAAAAAGCATATAGTTAGGAGTGTATGCAGGTAGTCCAAATAATTTTTTAATAAAAAAACGGTGAAACCTTTCTAGCAAATCATACAGCTGAAATCCCCAAATTTGGGCAGCGTAACACACAATAGAACTGCTTTAAATGCTTTAAGGACTGCAATAGGACTGCTTTAAAAAAATTATATTTGGATGAAGGAGGAACTAATTTATTACAAACAAAATCGGACCATAATATGGCTATTAATGCCAAACTTAGCAACCGATATTCTTTCAGATAGATGATTAGACATAGATAAACGAGATGTCAGTGTTACGCCTAAATACTTTATTAATTCACAGTTTCAACAGGCGTACCTTTAAAGAACCATCGTTCCTTTGAGGAAAGTCTACCACCCTTTCTAAAAACCAGCACCTTAGATTTGTTTAGATTAACCGTGAGATTCCATTGATCGCAATAGGACTCCAGAATACGAATGTTTCTTTGAAGGGTAAAAGGGTCTTCCGCTAGGAGGAGCAGGTCGTCAGCATACATCAGAGTATTAATTACGGTGCCACCAATTCTTACTCCACCCTCAAGCGCCAAGGGCAAATCATCTAAAAAAAGAGAGAATAGGATCGGACTAAGAAGGCAGCCCTGGCGAAGATTAAGGGGGAAATTATTATGCATGAATTGTGCACCGTAGCTTCTGAGGGATGAGGCTAGTGAGTTGTGTGCTATGTATGTAATTTGGGGCTTAGAGAGGACATGTTCCATTTCTTAGCGGTATGCCCTAATCTATGTGATTTTTAGAACTCGTTTTTTGGCTACTCTTACGCTCAGTGCTGGTGAGATTGTTGCCGCGTTGTCCTCCACTGATTGCCTTCCGATCCTCAGGTTCACTCGCCAATTAATGTTAAGGTCACATTATTATTAGCTCACTTCTTTTTCTCTTTGCATTGTATTGTAATAAGACTCTATGGGTGCGTATCTAGTTTTTCTTTATATAGAAGCTAGTTTTTTATTGTAATACGTATTATAATAAGATTATTGTAGTGGTTTTCTTTTTTTTTCCCCTTTTATATATATTTATCTGTTTTTTGCATTATATAGTAGCCCATATTAAGTTTGTTTGTTTTGCTTAAGTTTATCTTATTATGCCTCATTTATAGTAATCACCTTTGTATTTCATTGATATATTATTCTTATAGAAGGTTTTTCATTTTCTTTGTTTCTTTTTGTGAGAAAATTATCATTTAGAAGTAAACTCTGGCAGACGGCTTTTGCCATGCCTAGTAAATACTGTGTAATTTCATATAGATTTTGCAGTATGTAAATACTGCTCTTTGTATATTTTTTCTTTTCTCTTTGTCAAATAAAAGTATGTTATAATAATAATAAAGATAAACTTACAGTGTTTTTTGGGGGGGAAAATTCTAGAAACTTAAAAAAAAATTTTAAAATATGGAGTAAGTGAAAACTGGATGTTTTGGAGTTTTTGCCTCCAAAGTTAGTTCCAGGTATCTGGAAGAACATCGAATTGTTGGCTCACAGATGGGTTTAAGTTTTTGATAATGATGGCCTGTATTTCGAGGAGTTAATTTATTCCCTAAAAAACATACTTCCGAATTTGAATAACTGTTATTATTCAAATTTGGTATTCTATCAATACATCTAATGTACCTTAGTATCATATAGGTGGTAGAACCATATACTTAATTGAAGTGGTACATTAGAAGAATGCTTACTATCTATTTCCCCGACATCTCTTCAAAAATCAAATTCCCCGGGAAAAATCTTTCAAAAAACATAGATAGTTATTCCAAATAAACAGTGTATGAAGTTTTGAAGTTAATCGTTGAAGTTGTTTTCGAAAAATTGGAAAATACCCGAAAATTTACTCAGTAAAGTGCTACTTTTGGTAGACCGATTTTTCTCAAAATCTTATAATAGATTTGTGAAGTTGAACACTGTAATAATATAAAAGCAACACTGACTGCCTGGACTTTACATATAGAATGGTAGTGAGAGGTAAAGAGAAAGGTTGATGACGCTTTGTGGCTGCTTATGAACTCTGCTATAAGACTCCCTGAATATTCTCCTGTCGCTGTATTTAAACAGTTTCTCCCAGTCGAGTCTGGCCTAAACTAGTGAGTGAGACTGTCTCTCTCTCTCTCTCTCTCTCTGCTATGGATCCCACTCTTTGGATCCTATTACAATCTTATTGGTCCTAATCTATATATATAAAAATTCAGCATCCGTATGTTTGTGGCCGCAAAACTCGAAAAGTAGTCGATGGATTGATTGGAAATTTTTACACAACGTTGCATTTCTATATAAGAGTGTTTATATATACTTTTTACTCCGAAGTTCCTACGGAAACGGGAACTTCTCCGAGCGTTTCGCGAGGTTGGCAGAAATAGACTGACTCAGACGTGTTG
>JAAEAF010008016.1:0-11742 GCA_011037195.1 Triatoma infestans
TACTCCAACCATCCAAAACACATCATTAATAACTCGGCGAAAAATTTAATATACAGAGCTATAAAATTATCAGATCCTATGTACTATAAGGAAATAAAATCAATTTTTAAAACATTAATTGAAAACGCTTACCCTGTGAAATTATGCAACACATATTGGAGTTCCGTAACAGCACAACAAAACCACTCAAGACAGGAAACTAAAAACAATACAGTTAGTAACAATAATACTCAGAATATAACACAAGAAAATTATAAGTATTATTCTTTAATACAAATAGACATACTTACGAAACAAATAAAAAACATTTTCAAAAAGGATAATATCAATGAAAAAAATAACAAACACCATGAATAACAAAATAGTTACATACGTACCAAAACATAAAGACAAAGAAGAAATATACAACCAAAAAGAACTCATATATGAGATAAATTGTGAATGTCAAAAAAGCTACATAGGGCACACTAAAAATTTTCTGAAAACTAGAATAGAGCGGCACAAAAAATCGTTAAATAATAAAACTAGTTCTGAGACTTCACTTATAAAACACTATAAACGTACAAACCACGAATTCGATTTCACCAATGCAAAAATAATAGATAAAGAAAAAATACAATAAAAAGAAAAATTTTGGAAGCAATAAATATAGAATTAAACATTCATAAAACAGTTAATGATAGTGTCTGGGAGCAGACACCCAAGGTGCGGTGGCGAACGTACGCCACGAGGCGAGACGAAGAAGGTACACCGGAAGTGCAGAAATGAAGAGTACAAGGGAATTAGAAACACACAAAAAAACTTGAGTTATAATAAGTGAGTAAATAAGGCGAGACTTACCCTCTTGGCGAAGTTGAATGCTGACAAGGCGGCGATGGCGTGATAGGCGGAAGGAGAACAGGAAGGTATGGCGTCTGTGTGTGTAGATGGTGTGTGTGTGTGTGTGTTTATATGGCGAAAGAAAGGAGATGAGGTGAAGGGTGAAGGTGCGGGGATGATGCTGAAGGCGATGAAGTTCTCCAGACGCGGCGACGGATCCTTCTTGACGAAGCAGGAGCGGTAATTGCTTATTCTTCACTGACGAATAATCAAGCAAGGTAGAAGGGCGAATAAGCGCGTCCCAGGCGAGAGTTAATGCGCAGGCGAAGTTACCAGCACTACTACAAGAGACGGTCCACAGGCGAACGATATAGGCGAACAAAATACACACAGTAACGTTTGAGTGCCAAAGAAGCGGAACACCCTGACTGGACTAGCGCACATGGAGAAGTGAAGAAAAAGGACGGAAAAGGGGGGCTGGCCGACGTAGGACGGAGAGGGAGAAATGGAAGGGCCAGAGGGTGAAGTAGGAAGAGGGATGGAAGAGGGGCGGTGCAAAGTGTGGTGCAATAAACATTTTTCTAAGAATGCATTACTGGCAGGAAGAATTTAAAGGCACTACTAAGGCGATTAACGCGTACGGACGCACGGGCGGAAATGCGCGCGCGGAGAATATGACGTATGACGACTAAACAAAATGATTAAAGAAAAGTAAGCAACAAAAAACCACGTGATCCTACTATACATTTAAAAAAATTTTTGGCTGATTAAAATATATAACTAATAACTTTGAATCAAAATTAGACATACAACAGATAATGTTAGCAAATATAAATTACGAAGCCTATACATCACTCAACAGGCGTCCGAGTTCACTAAGTTGGTTGTGGGCTCCGACGAAGTTGGTTCCGTTGTCGGAAAAGATGGTGGTCGGGAGCCCACGGCGAGCGGTGAAACGGCGGAAGGCGGCGAGGAAGGCGGACGTAGACAGCTCCGACGCAATCTCGAAGTGCACGGCTTTGGTAGTGAAGCAGATGAAAGCCACCAAATAGCCTTTAGTGACCACCGCACCACGGAGGCGAGCACTGGAAATGGCGAATGGGCCGGCGAAGTCAACGCCGGTTACGGTGAAGGCGGTGGCGGAGGTGACGCGTTGAGCAGGAAGGTTGCCCTAGGTTGGATGACGGGGCGCGGTTTGGCGGTGAAGCATCGGTTGCATTTTCCGATGTGATGGCGCACCACATTGCGACCATCCAGGATCCAGTAATGGCGGCGGATATAGGCGTGGGTGGCGAGAGCACCGGCGTGTAGAAGGCGGATGTGGGCGTCGTCGATGATGAGCTGGGTGAGCAGGTGCTTCTTGGGAAGCAAGGCGGGATGGCGGAAACCATAGGGTAATGGAGCAGACGAGAGACGCCCGCCGACGCGAAGTACCTGCTCATCATCGACAAAGAGATGAAGCTGGCGCACGAGGCGGTGCCGAGATCGCGGATCACGGGCCTCTTGGATTTCTTTATCCAGGTGCGGGGATTGGGCCAGGCGTATTAAGGTGAGCGTGGCATCTCGAAGCTCAGAGGCGGTGAGGAATCCGGTGCGGCGAGTGGAAGAATGGCGACAGTTGAAAAGGAAACGCCGACAATAGGCGATTACGCGCTGCAAAGTCGCTAGCGACGAGAAGCGGTCAAAGACGGTGTCTTCTTCAGGGGCGGTGACAAGCACAACCGAAGCGGGGGGTTTGGCCTCCTGTACGATAGATGTCTCATCAACCGGTGCGGGGGTGTGAGGCCAAGAGGCGGGAGCGGCAGCGAGCCAGGAGGGCCCCTTCCACCACAGGGGGTGATCCTGCAGATGGTGAGGCGGCAATCCGCGGGAGGCGCAGTCGGCGGGGTTATCCTCGGAGAGCACATGGCGCCAGGTGTTAGGCGGAAGGAGATCTTGAATTTCGGCGACACGATTGCCGACGAAGGTCTTCCACCGGTGACTCTCACCGCGAATCCAGGCGAGAGTGACCGTGGAATCGGAATACGCGGTATGAAGGCGCCCCTGATGGGGAAGCATGCGTGTGCTTACGGCGTAAAAAAGCTTTGCGAGAAGATGGGCACCGCAAAGCTCCAGGCGCGGTAAGGAGATGGTTTTGTTGGGGGCCACCTTTGACTTGGCGGTAAGAAGACGAACATGATGGCGACCGGTTGCGGTGGTGGTATGCAGGTACACGACCGCGGCGTATCCGGATTCGGAGGCGTCGCAAAAGCCGACGAAATGATGAACAGACGAGGGATGAACGGCGGGCAATAGGCGCGATATTTGAAGGTTGCCAAGATCCGGGAGGTGACTTTGGAAGTCATGCCAAGGCGCGACGAGCTCCTCGGGAAGGGTTTGATCCCATTCCACTTGAAGGCGACATAGCTGGCGGAAAAACAGTTTGGCACGGAAGGTGACGAGAGTAAGCCACCCGAGCGGGTCAAAAATGCGCGCCATCTGGCTCAGAACGGTGCGTTTGGTGGAGGCGGGAGTGCTTAGGCGGACGGCGTAGAAGAAGGTATCGGCGGTAGGGTTCCACCCTAGCCCCAAAATTTTGAGGACCGGATCGCGGTCCAGGCAGAGGGGGTCCTCAGACGGAGGGAGGCGGCAATGGTCAGGCGGAAGGCCCTGCAGGAGGGCGGGAGAGTTGGAAGCCCACTTCCGCAACTCGAACCCGCCCGCCATGAGCAGCTGCTGCAGTTGGGCACGGAGGGCTTGGGCGTCAGCCTCTGACGAAGCGCCGGTGAGCACATCATCGACGTACACGTCGTGGAGAAGGGTGGCCTGGGCGTGAGGATGCTTGTCCCCTTCATCAGTTGCTAGTTGGCGAAGGGTGCGTAGGGCGAGATAGGGCGCGGAGGATACGCCGTAGGTGACGGTGTTTAGGCGGAAGGAGGAAATGGGTTCTTGATCGGAGAAGCGCCAAATGATGCGCTGAAAATCCCGCTGCTCGGGAGCGACAAGGATCTGGCGATACATTTGCCGAATGTCGGCGGTGAAAACGAAGGCGTGAAGGCGAAAGCGCAGAAGGAGCGTGGCGATGTCGGCTTGGAGTTTAGGACCGGCAAGCAACAGGTCATTCAGTGACCGGCCGTTAGACGAGGCGCAGGAGGCGTTGAACACGACCCGTAGTTTCGTGGGCGGGTCGTCAGGGCGATGAACCGCGTGATGCGGAATGTAATATGGCGTATAGGGGGGCGGCGCGTCATCGGGACGTACGACTTCCATGTGGCCGCTGTCGAGATAGTCCCGCATGAACTCTGTATACGCGGCGCGTAAGGCGGGGTTTTGGGCCAGGCGCTTCTCCAACCGGAGGAACTGGCGGGTGGCAACGGTGACGGAGACTCCGAGGTGATCATCAACGAAGGGGAGAGAGACGATGTAGCGTCCGCTGGCGGAGCGATGAACAGAGCGGGAATAAATGCTCTCGCAGGCGCGTTCATTGGCGGTGAGAGGTAAGTTCTCCGGCACTTTATCCACCTCCCAGAAGCGGCGTACAATCTGGTTGAGGTCCTCCTCCTCTGATTGAGGGGGGCAAGGTGACAAGATGCACGGAGTAACCGCGGTGACAGCAGGTGTCTCCGAGGCGGCAGGAAGCGAGGCAGCGTTATCTTTCGGCAAACCATCAGATGAGGGCGGCGTGTCGGTTGGAGGGAGCGGCGCGGGGCGGGGGCGTGGAGTGCGAGAGCGGGGGCGCTCATTGTCGCGAGTGGAAGCGGCGAACCGGACTCGCTTCGGACGGGAAAGAGGGCGATAAGGCCCGTAGAGGACCCAGCCGAGGGTGGTGTGAAAGGCGGCCGGAGTGCGCAAGGCGGGCGGACTCTGCCCGAAAGGAGAAGATAGGGGAGGACATCATTCCCAAGAAGGACATCGATGTCTCCCGGTTTATTAAACCGGCAGTCCGCGAGGCGAAGATGCTTCAGCCGGGTCCAGTTAACCGGCAGAGCCTGGTGCGGGGTGGGGGGAATGATATGGTCAAGCACCAGCACGGGTACCGAAAGACGAGGCGGATCACCGGGGTGTACAAGGGTGACCGTGGCGCGGTAATGGGAGAGGGCAGAAGCGTGGGAGCCCAGGGTGGCAATTCTAGACTCCACACGTTGGAGCGGCAAACGGAGACGCTGGGCGGTGGCGCGGGTGATGACGGTCACATGACTCCCGGAATCGACGAGGGCGCGGGTGAGGTCACCATATGGCGGATTTTCCAGGCGCACGCGGACGGTGGGCATGAGTACAGGTGGAGGCGAGCGAAGTGGGGCGTTCAGCGGGAGCGACAGTCAATACCCCGGCGGCGAAGTATCGGCGTGATGCCGCGTACGAATGCGTCCCCGGGAGGCGGGAGGCGAGAGAGGTTTCGGATCGGTGGGAAGAGGTGGCGGGGATGGGCAGTCAGCCCACCGTATACATGGCGGGGAGGCGCCGCGCTCAGCCTCCGGGGGAGGCGGCGAGCGTGAGGAGGGGGGTGGCGATTGGCGAGGAGAGCGGGTGGCGAAGGGCGTGGGGAACCGGAAGGGGGGTGGTGGCTGGTTGAGGGTTCCGGGGAACGTGGCACACGAGGGGGGACGTTCTGTGAAGGGAGATGTAGGATGGCATGGTGGCGGCGCGGGCACAAGTGGCACGTCTGTTCTGAACGGCATCGGTCGTGAAGATGGCCGTCGGACAGACAATTGCGGCAGATGTGGTGGCTGGACACGAAGTCGCGCTGGCGCCCCACGGGCATGGACTTAAAGGATACGCATTGGCGGATCGTATGATCCGACCCGCGGCAGTAGGCGCACAGAGGGGAGCGTGGCCGTGACGGCGACGCTGTCGCGGTAGTGGGTCTGGAACGCGCAGGGCCCGAGGCGTGGGAGGCGCGAGGGAGCGGGGGCAGGGCAGCCGGCCTGCAGGGCGGAGAGGAAGGGCGCGATGGGACCGAGTCGCGAAGACGAGGCGAAGGGGGGGCGGTGCGACGCGGGGAAGGGGGGATGAGGCGCAAGGCGTGGAGGCGTCGCTGCAGGAAGTCGGTGACGTCCGCAACGGTGGGAAACTCCACAGCTGCGTGCGCGAGCTCGAACGCCTCACGGGTCTGGGTGGAAGTGGCGGGCGATCAGAGAGAACATAAGGAAGGAAGCGAGATCTGGGGCGGCCACGGACATTCTTCCCTCTTGCCTGTTCCCTTTCGGTACTAAGGGTTCTTTTAAGTTCCCTTTCGGTACTAAGGGTTCTTTTAAGACCGTTCCTATCCATTCGGATATACCAGTCCCCCCGTGCAAGCACGGAGTCGTTTTGCAAGAGAAGGATGTCACTACCACGAGAGGCTGGAGTGCAAGGCCTCGCCGTGGTAGAAGTGCCTCCCCGGGCACTCCCCCGCTTGGCCCCACAAGGAGGCAGGTTCGGGGGTCTCCCGATCTCCAGCGCGTGGAGACCAACAATTGTTGGCCGCCACTACCAGATCGTAGAGAAGGCTAACTCTACTTTAGCTCTGGTGAGCCGCACCCCCTAGCGAAGGGCACTTCCGTCGTCGGCAGCGACGGCAAGAGTATTAATTTATATCGCGGTATACCCACCCGCTCAGCTCATATCCCGAAGGACAGCGGAGCTATTGGTTAACCAACGGCCACTACGAGTCCTACCTCAATTGCAAGCAATTGGGCTTGGAAATCGGCGATGCTTGCGCCCGTAGTTCAGTACTTCGCTATATTATATATAGCGGCATGACTGATCGCACGCCCGATGGTCTTACTCCCTACCATCTACTGATTTGGACCCGTTGCCTCAGGGGTCGGGGTACAGTATCCCAGGAACCAGGAACCCGTCGGCTCATGGGGAGTGAAGGGAAAAGGAAAGGGTAAGGATGGAGCAGGAATTGGGAACGGGTATCCCCAACCTGGGGAACCAGTGGCTGACTGCATCTCGCTGAGATGGGCGATGGTGGCGCCACGTACCTACGCCTAAAAAAAAAAAAAAAAAAAAAAGGAGCTGCCTCTTAGCTCTACCCTAACCTATCCTACAGCTACCCTAAATATATACAAAACCTACCTACAGCTAGCCTAATCTAACCCAACCTACCTATGTACACTCTGTTCGCCTACCTAACCTACCTATATACACCTATACATCGAGAACCTATCTATTTACACCTATTCCCCTCCCTTAAACCATCCCCACCCTAAAACACCCCGTGCAGGGTCAGCTGCACCCTAGCCAGTCTTAACATAAAAGGCCACGCTTCCTTAGTGCCCCATCCCCTTAATTCCCCCGGCCATTCTACCCCACATCTCCCCATTTCCCTGCGGATCAAAAACCGTTCTCGATCCCCGAACACGCAATCTAACACCTTATGTCGGATGGTATCCTCCGCCCCGCATGGACATTCGCTCCCGACCCCCCTCCCAAACCGCTCTAAATAGACGCGTCCAGCCCCGTGCTCGGTTAAAACCTGCATAACATAATGGTCTATTACCCACCATCCTTCCCTCATTCTCTGTCTAACGTCAGGGATGAAGTCCACCACCGGCCTCCCCCTTGCACTTCGTTCCCACTCCACCTGCCACCGTTCTAGCAAGGCCGTCCTTATCCTTTTTTTCATCCCCCCAGCACCCTCCATTTCAAAATCGTCCCTATCTACTTCCCTCCCCCCGAGCTCTATACTAATCCCGCGCCTCACCCTGTACCCCATCCACGCCCCTTCCATTCGCAGCAAAACCGGCAACACTCCGGCAACGACCGGAAGGGCGTCGGTCGGAACCGTCCTGTACCCCTGAACCAGGGCCAACAGTATCCGACGCTGGCACCCCTCCAGCCGTCTCCTGTCCCCACTCAGCAGCCTGGGCCAAACGAAGCTCGCCCCGAAACACCATACAGATTCTATCACACTCTTATAAATCATCCACATCTCCTTAAACCCATACCCACCATCCATCCCAGCCAATCTCTTCAATTTCCCCCACTTTCTTTCCACATTTGCACACATCCTTTCCACGTGCACTCCTACTCGTATCCCCACACTTATCCACACACCTAGATATCTATACTCACTCACCACTTTCACCCTATTCCCATTCATCACGATCCGAGGCGGTCTCCCCGCATCCAGCCGTCCTTTCAACAACATTCCCGCAGTCTTTCCCTCACTCACACTCAATTTTCTCTCCGCACACCACTCATACACAAATGAACAAATATCCGAAGCCTTCCGCTCCAACTCCACTCTCGACCTCCCTTCCACCAACACACACAAATCATCCATATATGCATACCCAATCACACCTCTAGCCCTAAGTTCCGCCAACAATTCATTAAAAACCAAGCACCACAGGTAAGGTCCTAGAACCGATCCCTGTGGGCATCCTCTCTCCACCTTCTCTTTGACCATCTGGGTTTTTGACCGCAACCTGACCATTCGCTCTGCCAAAAAATCACTCATTCCCTTATATACCTCCTCAGACACCCCAAGCTCCAACATTCGCAACTTCAGGTGCGGCCACCACAGATGGTCAAACGCTCCCTTTATGTCAAAAAAGATGCCCATGACGTACTTAGAGCCAGACCCATCCACTCGCCTCCCCAACTCCACCAACACATCATCCACACATCTTCCTCTCCGACAGCGATACTGCCAATCATCCCAACTCCTTTCCACTACACTCCACATTCGCTCTAAAATCACTCTCTCCCACAATTTCCCTAAGACCGGCAACAGACACACTGGCCGGTACGACGAGACCAACCTCGGATCCCTATCATCCCCTTTCTTTAACATAACCAACTCTCCCTCCTTCCACTCCTTCGGAAACACACCCTCATTCAAACACGCATTCATTACCTGCACCACATCCTCACCCACAATCTCCCAACCATTCACCACCATTTCGGGGGTCACCCCGTCCACCTCAGGCGCTTTCCCCTTCTTAAACTTTCCCAAAACATCCAGCACCTCCTCCCCTTCCACTGGATCCCACTCACCCCTTTCCAACCCCCGCTCCGCCACGCCTACTCTATCCCGTACCCCCTTTTGCCACTCCGTTTCCCCATCCACGATTTCCCTCACCACAACCCCTTTTATCAGCTCCCGCAAAACCTCGCCCATCTCACTCGCCATACCCTCGTCTGTCCGTATGGCATGAAACACCCTCCCCGACCGAAACTTTCCCCCCTCTAATTTGTACGCCAAACCCCACAACTTACTCCTCTCCCCCCTGAGCAGCAATCCCCAGCTTCCCCGCTTCGCCTCTTTTACCTTCATTTTGTACTCCCGCATCTTAACTTTAAGCACCCCGTTCAACCGCACTTTTTCCCGCCCCTCTCTTTCCCCTTGAACCCGTCTTCTAAGCCTATATACTTCTTTCTTCGCCTCCTCAAGTTCCCCCGTCCACCATCGCTGCTTCCCTTTCCCCTTACCCCTACCCTTCCTCGACGCACGCCTAGCAGCCATCACCATAGAACCTTGTAATTCCCCAATTTTCTCCCCCAGAGACTTCCCCTCCCCCCATCCCATTCTAACCTTTGCTATCTCCTCCCCTAAAAACTCTCGGTAGCATTCCCAATCGATTCTTTTGATCCCCTGCCTCTGCCCACGCCTACCATCCCTATTTCCCCCATTTCCCAAAACGCAAAGGATGAGACGGTGGTCAGTATTCACTTCAACATCCCTAACTTCCCACTTCTCCACCATCCCCGCTATCCCCACTCCCCCTAACATCACATCTATATTCGTCCCTGCCCTTCCTCTGATATATGTAGCCAATTCCCCCTCCCGGTTCAATACATGTAACCCATGCGCCGCTACAAATTCCTTAAAAATACATCCCCGCTCGTCCTCGCGACCACTAAACCATAAATTCGCCTTCGCATTCGCGTCTACTCCTATAAGGACTCTCCCTATTCCCTGGCCCAACCCCCTCAGCGCCCGTTCCAATCAGTCCAAATGACCCTCAATCGGCTCTCCAAACTGGAAGTATGCTGAGACACACACCACCCTTCCCACCCCCCTCCCAGCTACCTCCACTACCACGCAGTGACTATTACAGTGCTCATCTATCACAACACAATCTAAATCCCCCGCAAGAACCACCACCACTGCCATCGGCTGACCCTGCACCTCAACCACCCGCTGCTGCACCCCAAAACCCGGGACTCTCCCCCGCACACTGTACGGCTCTTGGAGCAGTAATACATCTATCCCCTCCTCTTCGGCCACTCTTCTTACTTCATCCATGGCCACCCTTGACCGCCCCAAATTCAGTTGTCCCACCCGAAGCGTCCCCCCCCTACTGGCCATAGTCAATCGACCTCGACCACGCCCTCAGGACTGCCTTATAGACTGGGCAGTCCCTACTCCTACTACCGTGGTCACTCCTCTTGCAATTGACGCACTTCCCCTCCTGACTGCAATCTCTCATTATATGCCCTTTCCCCCCACACTTCAGGCAATAGACATCCTCCCGACACCACCTGGCCATATGGCCAAAGCCAAAACACCTGCTGCACTGGGGGGCCTCCACGTAGTCTTCTATCCTGCAGGAGACCCACCCCATTCGGCACCTCCCCTCCTTTACCAACACAGCTCGGTACTCCGGAGCCACTTCCACCACCAGATGCTTTCGAACCCCGTACCTCCGGGCGAATTTTATCTTGCAGCCCTGCACAAAATCCTGGTGCTCCGCCTGGCACATTTCGCGGAGCCTCTCCAATACCCTCGGTTCTTCCTGCTCCATGGGTACATCATAAATGATCACCCATGGACGCCTCTTCTTAACCTCTTCCACCTTGAACCCTTGCTCCTTCAGATCCTGATCGCCCTCCAGTTGCCTCACCTGCTCCTTTGCCTTAATCTCAACAAACACCCCCTCCCGCCCTTTCCTGAAACCTTCTATCTCCCATCCTTTGCGAATGGGGTCAATGCTAGTTATCAGGGCCTTCCTTACCTCCTCCCCGGTCTCTCTCTTCCCTTCCACCTCCTTCACTATCTTCACCAAATTTGCCGTCCTCTTGATTTTCTTCTTTTTCCCGCTCTTCACCCTCCAGGCATACGAATCCCCTTCTTCTCCATCAGTAGTCTCCATCCTCTCTTCTCTCTCCCCACTCCTGGCTCTCCCCTTCCTGATATCTTCCATAATCTCTTCGATTCTGCGACCACTCTCCATTCTCTCTCTCTCCATTTCACTGATTCTAGAGACCCTCTGGCCCACCTCCTCACACATCGATCTGACCTTTTTCCCCATATCTTTAACTTCTACCCTTACTTCTTCTATCTTTCCTGTCTCCTGTCTCCTTTCCTGCAACACCTGCGGAACACACTGTATCCCCGCGTGGACACTATTCACCGTGCCACACAGGATGTCCATTTTTTGAAGCACCTCCTCCATCTTCCTCCGCTCCTCCTTCTTGAAAACTTCCAGTTCTTTCCTCACCAAATCCGTCATACTCCTTTCCATGTTCCTCTCCAGACTGTGCCAGAAATCTTCTCCCCTTCCTTCCACTTCTTCGGAGACCTTCATCCAAATATCCAACTTCCTTTCCATCCTGTTAACAACCCCTTCCACACGCTCTCCCATCTTATCCAGATCTGCACACACCCTCGTGTACCTATCTATCACCTTCTCCAACTTCCTTACCATTCCTTTATATTCCGCTGCCATCTCTTTAATTATGAACATAAACTTACCCACCTTCTTGTCCAAATACCCCACCGACTTCTGTGATACGTTCTTCCTAGCCGGTTCTGACAATTCCTTATAATGCGCCTCTTCCTGAATAGCCGCCTCCAACCATTGCCGTACCTGACCCGCCTCCACCCCCAACGCCTCTAGCAACAGCTCCGGGGGAGAATCCCCCCCTAACCTCTTCCTTTTCCCCATTGGCGTTACCCATTTACCTTCCCCTGTGCCTTCCATCTGCGCTACCGCTCCCAAGACCCCC
>JAAEAF010008017.1:0-56873 GCA_011037195.1 Triatoma infestans
TAGTTTATGATGGTGTTAATGTTTTTTGATTTTATTGCCGCCTTACACCTTCAATCGGTGATTGAAAGTTGCGATTTCTTTTAGACCCCCCCACTATTTACTACTGTATTGAAAACTACTAAAAAAATGAAGAAAAATGCCGTTAATTTCACTACATATTTCAAACCGTTGCCGAGATATTCACTCATAAAGATTAAATTTTAGTGGTTTTTTTCCTATGTCTATGTTTCTTAATCTAAAATTAAAAGCGTATTTTCTAATCAATTTCTAATAAATAAGAGAGTTCAAATGCTAGCAACACTTGAAACCTATTTTAAAACCATAAGGTATTTAAAAATCAGGTAAAACATCATTAAAACAAAACTATATTCCAGTTTATTTACAGAAATCTATAAAAAAAAAAAAAAAAAATCCTATTTATTCAATATGACCTTCTCGGCTTAAATAGGGCAAGCAAAATCAGATGAAGCTGCTAATCGTATCATGTCTGCCGGACTTACTAAGCAGGTTTGGATTAAGTCATCTCTAAGTGCTTCTGGAGTTGTTGGTTTCTTGGAAATTTTTTCTTTGAGATATCCCCCCCAAAAAAAAGCAAGAGGGGTTTAATCTGGTCTGGAAGTCCAGCTTACCGGTCCCTGTCTCCCCATCCAGCGGCTACTGAACATCTATCTGTTAATGTTTGGTGCGGAATGGTTGGAGATAAAACTATTGGCCCATACATTCGGCCAGTTACCTTAAATGAGCAAGAATACGCTAATTTTATTTCCCAAGAGTTATAACAGTTGCTGGAGGATGTACCATTAAATGTCAGAACAAGAATGTGGTTCCAACAAGATGGTTGTCCTGCGCATAGCGCCTTAGCGGCGAGTAGAGAACTGAATGAGATGTTCAGTAACCGTTGGATCGGGACACTGAGACCGGCAGGCTGGCCTGCTAAACTGGAATATAGTTTTGTTTTAATGATGATGGTGGCCATTCATTTTCAGGGCTAGTTGCTTCGGCAGGTGAGTTGTTGGTAACAACACTCCTTAGCGGATTCCAACTTCCATGGCCTGGTGGCCAGCGTGGAGGAAAACAGGAACTAGCTCAAAATGAATGACACCCTCGTAGATCCGACCACATGTATAGCATTGCTTTTTTCCCAAATCATTCTGTCCGGGGAGGTGGCGGCTGTCCTGATCTAATCCATTATTTTAGTTTGTTCATTGTCGAAATAAACCCACTTTTCATCACAAGTAATTAATTCGTTGGATGAAATGAAAATCAATTGGGTTTTGAAGAAAGGTTTTACAGACTTCAACTTGGCGTGCGGGCTTGTTAGGACGTAAATTGATCTTCTGTGAACTATAGCGGCTACTCACAAGTGAGCGGTTTAATGGTTGAGTAGGACACTCCTAATTCACTAGAAAGTGTTTCCTGGTACTGGTGCAATGATCCACCTCTATAGCTGTCACCAGAAGTGCTGAATCTAAGGAGAGTGGACGACCTGGATGAAGCTTACTTTCCACGCTCATATCACACTCTCCCTGTGTACTTCATAAATTTCGGAAGCGGCTTTTGTGGCAGTAGTAACGCGAAATCGCCCGAATTTCCAGATTCAACTAGGGTCATTACTTAAATCGCTCACAAATCGCATAGATCTTTCCACAAGCGGAAAGCATAATCTGAAACTAAAAATAAGAAACTTTTGGTAAACTAGTGTTTAATAAAGTAACTTCTAATCAAGTATGTTGAGGTTTAAGAGAGAAAAAGACACGCAGACTTTTGTTACACCCTTATGTAATTATCGTTGTGGCTGCAGTAAGAAAAAGTCGTATTGTTATAAACGCAACAGGTGTTATTTTCTCAATAATATTTTATTTTATTTTTTTGCAGCCTCACGTGATCCGTTCGCCGCAACTTGTATTGCAAACTAGGAAAGGAAATCCTCTAGATCTAGCCATGCTGTGTGCTAGTTTATTGCTCGGTGCGGGATATAATGCTTATGTTGTGGTAGGTTATGCTCATAGAGAAATCACAAATATGCACACCGCACATCGTAGTTTACCTTATCTAGATGAGGTAATTATTTGTTTATATAATTTAAAAGTAATACACAAGGTAATTAGAAACTTGAATGCACCCACCAACTCGATTTTATTAATCAGAGATTTTTTTTCCCGTGACAGCCTGCTTCTTTTTTTTTTGTGATCATCGATCGTTTTCTTGTTTTTTTCAAAATGTTTTTTTTTTTTTCAAAACAGTGTGATAACATCCTTGATGATGGGTGAACGCCTAAACCCAGTCGATGACCACAAAAAGGAAGAACGACTTTTATTTACCTTCTCTAACTACGTCCTCACGCGTTGGTCTAGTGGCTAGCGCACTCGCCTTTCGTGCGAGAATTCAGGGTTTGATTCCCGTGAAGGCAAAGTCGATGTTGAGCCCCAGCATCGTGATAAAAGGTGAGAAGTTACTGTTAGTGGCGCCCTAGGTAGCGAAGGCCGGAACTAAACGGCGTGGGAACTGCAGCGTGCTTACCACACACCCCCCCTAATCAAATCGCGCCTGGCAAGCCTTGGCCCTTCATGGGCTGTTGCGCCATAGGAGGAGGGATACGATTGCAAGACTTCGAACACGGGTCCTCCTCGTGGAAATCCAATAAGCTAACCACTTTGGATTTAAACTATTCCCTACCCTTTTATATACAATTTGCTAATAATCAAAAGTATATATACGGCTTGGATAAGTATCCGTCAATCAGTGGTTGATGTGATCAATTTTCAGTTTTAAAAGTAAATATAAACAATAAATACAAGAAAAATTGAAATAATGTTTACGAATCTTTAATAATAATACTATAATGTAATTAATGTGAAAAAAATATATTTTTAAAAAATAACTAAAAAAAAAAAAATACCTAATGTCTACATAAAAATATCAGAACAATGAGTTGGGAACAATATAGAATTATGTAAGAAGGCGAAGCAGAACAAGATATAATATTAAACAAGGGAAGGTAATACATAGCCTAATTTCCCTTATATCTTAATTATTATTGTTCATTACGTGCTGCCCTTAGATTTTCTTTCCTCTACATCTCGCTGTCAAGGCTGTGGGTGCCAATGATTGTAGATATTACGTAACTTAAAAAAAAAAAATACCACATTATTATTCTTAATATGCCACATTATATATTCTTATTTTTTTTTTTTAGATATTTGAATCAATAAGAAAAGAAACTAGAAAAGAACCAAATGAATTTCCAAACTGGGAACAAGAATTAGACGATGAAAGTAATTTAAGCATTCTATCGACATGGGTAGAAGATGATATTGTCCATTTCAATTATGAACCAAGGTTAAAACGATTAATTGGAATACCTAAAAGTAAATTACACAAAAATAAAATGAAAGAACGTCAGCATTTACAAGAAATCAAAATTAGTGAAGCGGTGGCTGATAAAATAAAATTCTTTACTGTAAGTTTAAGCTAAGTTTAAGCTAAAACAATAACTGATTTTATTAGTAAGAAAATTTACATATGTATGGGTTAATAAAAAATTTTTTTTTTAATTATTTGAAAATAAAATCAATTCTACAAAGTTTTTGCATTGACTTAATTTTTCCATAACCATGCATTAAAATGTATTCACACTAGTGCTAGTGCTAGTATGTTCTTACTAGTGTTTTATTGCTCATAAAACACTGCTGGTGGATTTCGTGCTGTGTGTGGCAAGTGGGAACGAATACAGACGAGTTTAGCCGTAAATGACCGAATGTAATAAACTTATAACACAGCATTAAGTTAGCTGTGCCGCCAAGTTTTTTCTATAATCCAAAAGCAGCGTTTCGCAGCAACCTTTTCTTGCCCCCAAAAAGGGTGGCCCAAGACAGTTCTTCTTCAGAGATATTTTCTGTGATTGTGCTTCTTTTTGTGGTCATCGAACTGTTTCGGGCGTTCACCCCTCTTCAGGATTCTGTTTTTACTCTCTGCAAATCTGTGTTATCACACTGTTTGACAAACGCATCCTGAAGATGGGCGAACGCCCGAAACCAGTCCATGACCACAAAAAGAAGCAGGCTATCACGGAAATATCTCTGATGCTTTCCAGCTCTGCGGAATCAACCACAACAACAGTTCTTCTTCTACTTCTTCCAATGTGGCCCAGATAACCCAATCGCTTGGTCAACCCTGATCTGAAGCAGTGGTCGGCAACAATGGCTGGGATTCCTAGTGGCTTGCTTATGGCAAAAGGGGACTTTATCTTAACTTTGCTATATGAAGAAGTTGTGAGCTAAATGTTAATTAAAAACACATTTATTAAATAAATAAAAATATTTAAATCAATTTATTAAAAAAAAAGCCTAATCACAAATTCAAGTACTACAAAAAAAATACACAATATTAAGCCACTCGGTTTTGGAGATCATTAGCCATAAAACTGGGTGCCTGTCGGCCCGGGACCTGCGCCTATGTGGCTTTTATCTCCCCAATCCCCTCCAAATTTTATTCCCCCTAATAAATCTCTCCCGGTAGTCTGCCGGTTTGTCTACAATGTCCTAAAATATCTTTCAGCTCCAATCCTCTCAGGCAATCCTGCGAGAGAGTGATGTCCTCCCAAATGCACGAACCCTGATACCAGCGAAACGGGGACATTGACATAAAGTTCTGAGATGTAAAGTCCTGACATATGGGACTAGACGTCCTCCCTATATTATGTAAATAGCTCTACACCCATGTGTGTCCAGTCACTACACCCCCCCAAGGTTCTCAGTCTTATCCTACTAAGGGTCAGGACGTAGTCTGAAACCCCCTGCTTAGTCCCTTTGATAAAACTTTTAGCCTGGAGGCACTCTCGACTATCGCCAGAACCTCTTAGTGACGGCAAGGGCTAGTATTTCAATTATGTGACAGTAGATTGTTGTAGGGGAATATTACACTGCGAACAGAAAGATCTATTGCGCCCCCCCCCCCGGAGCCTTCTTAGTAAACTGCCAGCCTTCAAGCAGTGTTCTCTAGTTACAGACAACACTGTCCACCAAGGGACAGTGAGTTGTAGAGGCTCCTAGGAAGAGAAAATCTAAGGACAGCATGCTGGATTCGTACCCGGGACCTCCGCCTTGCTAGTCCAGCACGCTACCACTGACCAAATCCCTACCTTCTCCCTTGGCTTGCGCAAATTAGTTTGTGTTTTGTGTTTGTCCTTGTCCATAAAGTGTAGAGTGTATGTAGTTATAAGTGTGTTGTCACTTATGTATATGCTCTGACGAAGTACATGGAGTACTGAGCTGTGGTAACCCGTGGGGTCGCTATTTCCCAAGTAACTGCATGCAACAGATGCCTCTTGCGGGCATAGGAATCCTTATTGGATTTAATCTCTTCTGTGGGAGTTATCAAAGCATGAATGCACAACAGATCAAAAGAATCCCAGGCCAGAGGCAGGCGAAAAAGTTCACGAACTAGTATTTCGCCTACACGTAGCTATCCTGCAAGCCAGGCTCACTGTAGAGCTTCTCCATGGTAGTATGGCCTACGGATGAAAGTAGGCCTTCTCATTGGTCACTACTGACTTAAGAAGATATATATTGCATGGGCCTGACAACGGATAGCTTGCACAGGTTCTATCACGAAAAACAGAAAACAGCACTGAACGTACTATGTCTGTGTGAGGAGAGGCTTCTGAGGTTGAGATTTCACCTCTGCGAGGGAGAAACTGACGCCTTCAAGCTTCTCCCAAGAGTCTCTCTCTTCAGTTGACAGAATATCTCATAGACGAAAAGTCCCAGAAACCTCAAAATTGGTTTACCATTTAGGTACTACCATCGCATTAGACACGAAGATTTCGGGCAAAATCTTCTGGAGGGTAACTTTTTCTGAATTTTTCTTTTTCTTTAGTTTTTCATGATTTTCTCGATAACGGTTCCAACGATTTTCTTTAAACTTAGTATACTACCTATACACATAAATACCTATCACTTTTATTTGAAACAATTTCCTGGGCAAATTTATTTTTTGGGTGTTTTGGGGGAACAGTAGCGTTATGCTTTGCTCTGAAGTACTACGTACTAGCTACATAATATTAATAAACATTAATGTATTGTGTTTGTCCCAGTCTGTAAAGTGTTGAGTGTATGTAGTAGTATAAGTGGATTATGTACTGTTCTGACGAAGTGCATGGAGTACTGACTTGTGGTAACCCGTGGGGTCGCTACTCCCAAAGTAACTGGATGCAACAGATACCCCTTGCGGGCTAGGTGGCAGTATCACTCCTTTGATTTAAAAGCGAAAAATTCCTAGGATCCTAATTTCACTGCTTTGTGTATTTTCAAACTGACGTTCTTTGTGGTAATGAGCCATAGATCGGGAAAGGCTGTATTTAGATAGTGCGACATCGGGGTTACACGCAGGGTTAGGTAAAATGCTTACTCTCTCCAACTCTGATAATTTTAGCTGAGTCGTACGCGAACTATGGGCGGAAGTGTTATCATGTTGCAGGAAAGCTTTATTTCGTTTAATTAATAAGGGGTATCTTCATAAGGGGGCTAAATAAATTCTATCTATGTATTTAGTGTAAAGTTTAGAGTCAACCGCTCTGCCGTCTAGTAAAAGCCAGCGGTCAAAAATGTCTTCTTTTAATCACTTGTAATTATTTTTTCCCAAAACCGACCATCTTCTGGATTTAGGAGCAAATTTGTGTACAGTTTGGCTTGGCGATCTTAGAATTTATGGGAATCTTATCTTAATCCTAAATCCCGTCTTATTCCGTATTTTTGAGATAGTGGCTTACGTTGGTGTTTGAAGCCCTTACTAAGGCAGATAATTCTAGAGAGATCGTATACGGCGGATCTTGCTTCACATTATTCATACAATTTCTCCCCATCATAGGGGCCGGGGGACGACTTGATCTTGGCACAATTTGAAGGCTGGTATCCCCACTTTTGAAACGTTTGAACCAAAACGCCGACCATATTTCAGTCCCCTCTCCATCCACTGCACAAATTTCTTGGCTGTCTCCTTTGAGCTTTGTTCTTTTTTTCCAATAATGTCACAGTTGACGGCGAATCACATTCTTCGGACATATTGGTTGCAGATTACAATGGTAAAAGAGAGCGACGCGGTTCTAGTTAAGCAGGGTTTGCCATAAGCTTGTACGAAAGTCCCCTAATGAATTCTTTCGCCTGCCTCCGTCCAGTGTATTTCTCCACCAAGCCTCTGATTTACTACGCAACCAGGACGTAAATATAAATTTTGTTCACTGCCTTGGGAATACTGCAAAAAAGGTTTAGGGTCCCATAAAAGGTGTATTTGAACTTTTTTGGACCAATTTGTCCCGTTTCTCATTGTCCACAAATTCTGCTTGCCCTGGCAAGATTAGCGTGAGCTTAGAATTGCACCCCACTGTATGGAGTATAGATAGAATTAAATAGTAAATTAGAAGTAACCTGGTGGACATTGATGGCTTTAATTGCAGCCTGGCTTTCGGAGTATACTTATAAGTATTCACCTGGAAATTGCATTTTAGAATCTCCTTAGCGCAGTGAATTTATTATACCCTCACTACTAATTATTAAATAATTAATACAATTAAATAAATGATTACAGCATTTGACAAATGATCCAATTCCTGACTCATTGGAAACAAAACGATTACACGCTTGGGTATTAATTAGGACAGAAGCAAAACATGATTTTGTTGAAGATGAATTTTTCTTAGAACCATCTACTGGATGGTCTTACAGCATTCATGATGATCGATATACAAAAATTGAATACATGTGGAATCATAAAAACTTTTGGGCAAATATACAACCCAGTATGGAAGATAACTTAGTAAGTATAACTTATTTAACTTATTTTATTACTTTTATAAGCTTTAATGTACATTTAGTTTCTCTGAATCCTAGTAAGAGGAAATATTGCGATCTTGTTAAAGTTTCGAAATTCAGTTTCTACCGGAAATATAAATTCTGATGTCTACTGAGTACGAAAAACAATGTCTTGCAGTGCTATTTTTGTAGGGTTGGACAGAAAAAAATGTAGGATAGAAATGTACCATACACTACCCTATGGGGCAACAGCCCATGAAGGGCCAAAGGCTTGCCAGACGGCGATTTGAATAGAAGGCGTGTGCTAAGCACGCCGCAGTTCCCACGCCATTAAATTCCGGCCTTCGCTACCTAGGGCGCTACTTTTTATCATGATGCTGGGTCAACAGCGACTTTACCCTCACGGAATCGAACTCTGAATTCTCGCACGAAAGGCGAGTGCGCTAGCAAAGACTAAATGTCAAACTCATTGTTTCGAATCTAGGCTGCCCTTATATATGATTGTAGAAAACTTCCCCTACTTCTCCTTCTAGATCTCCTAGGAGTTTTTGCAGGCGGAACTTGATCTCCACCAGGTTGTGGTACACTGTAACACGATTACGATTCGAGGGGCATGGAGAATATTTTGGGGAATTAGAGAAAATCCTACACCTGTGCATGGAAGCAGATCTAATGAACCCAACGTATTGAATTTCAAGGTGACAACTTCACAAATGACCCAAACATAAGGAATAACGAAATCCATAGTATATACAAATGATACCAGAACCTATGCCAGTGTCGGGGCTGGCTTGTATACAAAGTGCGTTTGTGTCGGGTATTGGTATATCACTTGGCAGCACCCCAACAATCAGAGACATTTTTCGTGATAGCCTGCTTCTTTTTGTGGTGATCGAACGGTTTCGGACGTTCGCCCATCTTCAGGATGCGTTTGTTACACAATGTGATCCTAAAGATCCTCAATGTGATCCACAATGCATCCTAAAGATGGGCGAACGCTCGCAAACCGGTCGATCACTACAAAAAGAAAGCAGGCTATCACGGAAAATGTCTCTGATGCTTTCCAGCCCTACGGAACCCTACGGAACCAATCACAACAACCCCACCAATCTTTCAGTGAAATCATCGATATCATAATCTGTACCCAATATCTAGGGAAAAGGGCATAACGAGCAGAAGAATTGCGATCTTCTCTGATAGAGAGGCCGCACTAAAAGCTTTAGAAACTTGACTGCATCAGGTCGTGTATTGTTAAAGAATACATCAACCTGGAATGCAACTTTCTGAAGTTTTTTCCGCAAATTTTTCGTGATTTTTCTCGAGAACGGTCCCAAGGATTTTTTGTTTTAAATTTCGTACGCTATATAGTATACACATAAATACTATTTCTTTGTTTTGAAACTTATATCACTTTGAAACCACTTCAGTATAATATATTGTAATGTTTTTCCAACTAAACTAGCTACTGCAACTAGTTTTAAGTGGGTGTCGTATAGATAAAATACTCTAAACTTCAATAAAGAAAACACCATTTATTGCTATACACATAAATTACTAATACAACGCTTAATAATAATTATTTCACGCTTTAAACCACAAAAGTTCACTTGTTCACTTTTGTACACTTTTCACAAACTTGTAACTTCGTTTGTAATTGAAAAACTCTCCCAACTCTCTGTGGTCCCTCTATTTATGCCGGTAGCGAACCTTCCAGAAAGTTCTCAAATGTTCCGGTCAAATCTAGAGCGCCGCCAGCGCTTCCTACGGCCACTAAGAGAACCTTAGGTACCTCCCTTCTCTCCTAGATGGGACCACCAGCTGCGTTACAATATATACAATTTTATCACCCTAAATGATATATATTTAGGTGCATTAAAAGCGTTGATAGAATTTCAAATTTGAAGAAAAACCTTGAAGTGCGATTATTACAGAATAAGTTTTCCTAAAAAATGGTTGTAATGATGTTCATTAATCTCATTAATCTTGGAATGCTTGCTGCACAGATAGAAACGTATCACTTTTATTTGAAGCATTTTTCTGAAAAAAAAAAAAAAATTATCATTTCGGATTGTTGTACGGAATTTGTGGCATTAAATTTCAGATTTTTTATACGGTTGGTTCAATGTTATTGGAGCTTTCTGTCGGATTACAATGTAATCACTTTTATTACCTAACTGGATAGAAACCTATCCCCCCACCACCTCTATATTTATGTTAGAACTAATGAGTAAGATTTATGTCATTTTATATACATAATTGTATTCACAGCAGTAACAAGGAAGTGGTTATCCCTTCTGCCCCTTTGGAACTTCCAAAAAAAGGGAATGACTGAGATGTAATAGCTTTGTTAAAAACGTTTCTTCGAAGCTGAGTATCAAAAGAGAGTGGAGCAGTGGATCTGCTCTATTTAGTATCAAAGAACATACATGGGTCAAGGACCCCTGAGGGAACTGGGACGAGGACCCAAATAGTGGGAGTCTATGGGCAAGTTTTCCAGTATCTTCTAGGCGGAAATTCACGCAATTGGAAGGTTTGCCAAGATTTAACCTGGATAGGAAATACCGGCATCAGGAAACTGCTTTCCGATAATCAGGCCGTCATTAAAACACTGTGCTCACATGTCATCAGTACAAAAAATTTTATGGAAATACTTTCGGCAAAAACTCAATGACCTGGGCAGAAGCAATTGAGTTATCCTATTTTGGGTTGAAAGGAAAAGCTAGCATCTCCCTTCTTGGGGGCCTGAACTCTTCTGTAAAATAAGCAACGTGTCTCTTTGGGAAAAGCTTAGAAATGAGGAGGAAGCGAAGAGAGCACAGTTCTGCAAAAATCTCCCAGGACTGAGGGAAGCTAAGGCCTGCCTGAGTGGCTATAATCAAAGAAGATCGAAGCGTGCATCAGTTTAATTAAAAATAGGCTTCGTATGCTGAAGAGTTTCCTCACAGGTCATAGCCAGACTAAGAGGGGACCAGAAGAAGCTAGGCGTAGAACGCGACAAGTAGCACCTGCAGATTCACTAATGGGGCGGCGATGGAGGAGACACCAATACACCTCATAACGGACTGCGATATTATCATCTAGAGAAGATTTGGAATCTTTGGTAGTTACCAGGCGTTAGATGAAGATATATCCTTCAGAAATCTTTAATCTGAAGAGGTGCTATAGGTGAATAGTCTCACCCCTTGGCATCAGTGGGGTGGTACAACAGACTTCTTTTGGTCGTAGTACACTGTATCAGGAAAAATAAAAAATTAACAGAAATAAGAGAAAGTCGTGTGAGTGTTGTTGTGGTTGGTACCACTGCAGAGTTGGAAAGCGTCAGAGATATTTTACGTGATACCCTGCTTCTTTTTGTGGTCATCGATTGGGCGTTCCGACTATCATCAGGATGCTTTGTGATAACATAGTGTATCAACTAAATTTGCTCTATGCAAATCTATGTTATCACATAGATTTTGTTTTGACAAAAAAAAAAATCCCGATGATTGACAAAAAAGAAGCGGCAGGCTATCACGGAAATATCACTGAGTCGCGTGAGTGTTTCCACAGATTTTTCACAAGTGTGGCAACGTAATGTTTGCACCCCCCCCCACCACCAACCACCACCACCACCGCCTCCAGTCTATTAGTGCCGTCTTTAATAGTATCAGGTATCTCATGCATACATCATCAGATTTTTGTGTAAACTGATTTTTGAAATATTTTAATGTATTTTATTAATATTTCAGGCCCGTCAGTTTGATCTAAAAGATACAGAAAAGTGGATATCATTTATAAGTGGAACATCAAAACAAAGGAGAGAATATGAACTTGTACTTGGCAAGAAACTTCCGCTAAAACGAGGCGGTAGAAGTATTAGAAGATCAAGTGTAATGAAAATACCAAGAAAATCATATTTAGATATGTGTAATACATGGATAAGAAGAATTCCAATGACAGTTAAAGGTAATGTATTTAGGTAATAAAACCAGGGTTGATTTAGTGATGGCCGATAGTCAGGCCTCCATTAAAGCACTGAGCTCACATGTCATCAGTACAAGAAAAAATCTGGTGTGAAACACTCACACAACTTTCTCTTACTCAAGTTCTCAAAATGATAATTTGACAAATTTTATAGTTAGTGTACCAAATATAACGAAATTCGTCGAAAACTGAAAAAACTATTCAGTAAAAGCGCACTTCCGGCTTACTAATTTTCTTAAAACTTGGAATTTAGGCCTTCTATTTATTTTTGATTAATTTTGTTTGGATGATAGAATTGTATAATCAACTATGATACCATTTCAGAGGAAGCTCAAACCCCACCCCTCCCCTAAAAGTGCCCTTAAATGAATTTTCCCAGAGAAATGTTTTAAGTAAAAGTTGTAGATCTTTGAATGTTTAGTTTATATATTGAGTTTCAAGAAAATTGTTGGCGCCATTTTTGAGAAAATCGCGAAAAAGTGAAAAAATCATTTAGTAAAGTGGTAAAGTAAACGCACTTCCGGTTATCCGATTTTTTCAAACTCGGAATTTCAACAACAGATTTAATTCTAATTAACATTATTTAGATGACAGAATTGTGAAATAAACTGAAATAGCACTTTACATGAAAACCTAACCCTACCCCTCCCCCATAACTGCCCTTAAATGAATTTTCCCAGAGAAATGTTTCAAATAAAAGTTGTTAGATCTTTGTATATGTAGTCGATATACCACGTTCAAGGAAATCGTTGGAGCCATTTTTGAGAAAAATCGCAAAAAACGGAAAAAAAAAAAACAACTAGTAAAGTGGTTAATTCCGGTTGAGGAATTTGACGATGACCACTGTCGAGATCCCATGGCTGATAACTAAACGGAATATCAAGTTTGAACTTTCTACGATTTTTCGTTTTTGAGCTATGCTGTTCACAGTACATACACACACACACACACACACACCAGACCATTTCTAAAAACCACTTTTTGGATCAGGGGACTTCAAAACGGATATTTCCGGTGGAAAACTCAATATCGAAAATTTGACCCGATTACAATACTCCTCTTACTAGGAGTAAGAGGAAAGTAATAACCCCAACCCTTCCCCTTAAAAGTGCCCTTAATGAATTTTCCAGAGAAATGTTTAGATAAAAGTTGTAGATCTTTGAATGTTTAGTTATATACGAAGTTAAGAAAACTTCGGGAGCCATTTTTGAGAAAATCGCGAAAAAGTGAAAAAATCATTTAGTAAAGTGGTAAAGTAAACGCACTTCCGGTATCCGATTTTTTTAAACTCGGAATTTCAACAACATATTCAATTCTAATTAACATTATTTAGATGACAGAATTGTCTAATAAACTGAAATAGCACTTTAGATGAAAACCTAACCCCACCCCTCCCACAAAGTGCCCTTAAATGAATTTTCCCAGAGAAATGTTTCAATAAAAGTTGTAGGTCTTTGTATGTTTAGTTATATACTAAGTTTGAAGAAAATCGTCGGAGCCATTTTTGAGAAAATCGCAAAAAAGTAATAAAAAAAAACTAGTACAGTGGTACTTCTGGTTGTGGAATTTTGACAGATAAGCCTACTGCTAGATCCCACCGGTGATACCTAAATGGAATATCAAGTTTCATTTTCTGCGGTTTTTATTTTTGAGCTATGCTGTTCACATACACACACACACACACCATTTGCTAAAAACCATTTTTTTGGACTCAGGGGACCTCAAAACGGATATTTCCGGTGAAAACTCAATATCGAAAATTTGACAAGATTACAATACTTCCTCTTACTAGGAGTAAGAGAAAGTGAAAATGGCTTTTATGTTACAATATTCTACAAACTTGGAATGTTTGCTGTATAAGATAGAAATGTATCACATTTATATGAAATATTTCTCTGAAAAATATTGATTTTAGTGGGGGTCTATCAGTTAGTTTAAAATTTCGATTTTCATAAGCTTTGTTGGCTTTGACATAGAGCGCACCACAATAAGGTCGCTCATGTATACAATTAAAAAAATCCCCACCACCATTTTCATGAGACAGCCCAATTAAACTTGTAACGTGGAATTTAAAAAAAAAAAATTCTTGATTAAATTGTATTAATTAGAGTAAAAGAAAGACAGAATGGGTTCATTTGGTAGTGGGTACATGTACAATGTGATGAGGGCATTGTCCTGTCCAAGGTTGAAGGGTGACTTACCCTTATACTGCATCCACCCAGGTATACAAATCAAGAGTGTGTTAAAACACCTTTAATAAATACTGGAGCTTCCTACACTTAAAAAATCTGGTGTGAAACACTCACATGACTTTCTCTTAGTCCTGTTAATATAATTATATGAGAAATTATTAATTTTCTTTAAACTTGAAAGATTACTCATTTGTCCTGACATAAATATGCAGTGGCGATGGTGGGGCAGCACAGATAACTAATCGACCGAACCGAGCAGGATAGTAGTGAAGTAAATTATATTATTGTCCAGAAAGGGAAGGGAATAGCTAAGTGGTTAGCGTACTGGACTCCCACGCGGAGTTCCAGGGTTCCAGTCCAGCTGTGCTGCCCTTAGATTTTTTTTCTTCCTAGGAACCTCTACAGCTCACTGACCGTTGATGGACAGTGTTGTCTGTAAAGAGAGAACACTTCCTGAGGCCGGCAGTACACACTGAGAAGGCTCCAGGCGCTAAGGACCATAGAAATTGACGCGCCTTAAATTAAAAAAAAAATAAATATATACTGTCCAGAAGAGTGCGCCAATAACATTGAATTAAATTCATGTATTGGAAATTTTAGCGTAACAAATTCCGCAAAACAATTCGGAATAATTCTTTTTTTTTTTTTTGGAAAAATGTTTCAAATAAAAAAGTGATAACGTTTAAGATGTGAACAGCAACAGATCAGAAATATTTTCCGTGATAGCCTTTTGTGGTAATTCAAATCGGTTTCAGGCGCACCCGTCATCAGGATTTCTTTTTTTTTTGTCAAAACAGTGTGATAAAATACACTTGCAAGGAGTAAATTAGTTGATACACTTATATGTTGGTGCTGTTTGTTTGTGCAGTATCTCTGTTTTCTCACTTGTCCACAAAAACATTCTGATGATGGTTGAACGCCCGAACCTGTCCGATGGATTACAAAAAAACTTATATCTCGGAACCAAGACAACAACAATTAGCATGTAACGCTCTAATGTACGGGTCCGGCCAGAAACAATGAACAGGTTTTAATTTTCAGTTGTTGAAACTATCCGCACTTTTTCGTTGGGTATGTGTGGCCAACCTGTAAAAAGTTACCTTGGAGATTTGGTCGCCAAATCACACTTTTTTTGTTTTAGGAGTCAGTTATCTGAGCGTTGGACTGTAAGAGAGGTATTTGTGCTGTAGAAGGTTATTAGAACTCGTCAATAACAGAAACTCAACGGGTTTAAATGGGAGTTAAATCGACGTGATGCCCCTTCTTTCTTCGCTCACCTCCGTGGACTCTGCATCAAAGATTCTCGCACTCTAGCAACGTTTTCGTGATGATCGTACCGAACGGTGATCGACCTGGAGGTGATTTGTTTTTCACATCGCCTTGTTCACGCCATTGTTTCACCAAACGATGAATTACGAGATGAGAAGGGGCATCAAGTCGATTTAACTTCCGCCGAAATGCCCGTTGAGTTTCTGTTATTAAACAAGTTCTAATAAACCATTCTACGGCACAAATACGCTCCCTTACAGTCTAACGCTCCATGGCTAACTGACTCCTAGGAAACAAAACAAAACAAATGTGTGATTTGGCGACCAAATCTCCAAGGTCAACTTTACAGGCTGCCACACATACCCAACGAAAAAGTGCGGGATATTTTCAACAACTGAAAATTAAAACCTGTTCATTGTTTCTAAATACCGGACCCTGTATATAAATATTCTATAAATGGTCGAACTATATGTTATACTGAAGCTTAATTCCTCCACCCCTCCCCCTTCAAAAAAATAAATTTCCCCCGGAAAATGTATGAAATAAAAGTGAAATTCGATTCATTTGTTTAAATAGTATATGAAGTTTAAAAAAAAAAAAAAATCTAGATTGCGTTATGAGACGTTTAGCACGCTGAGACCAGAGAAGATAATAAGCGCAAGGAGACCTGGTTGGGAAAGTCCTCAGTCCACATGAAGAGGGGAGATTTCACATATTAGACTTAAAAGGGGTAGGCAAATAAGCCGGTGCTGGTATAGTGTGCGCTCTACCGTCATGATTCTGGTTTAGTATGTACCATCCTCAAAAATTAAAATTAAACCTAATATTTTCAAAACATTTACTATCACATCTGGTTTGCGGACCCAGCCACATATTCAACATTTATTATCAGATTGAGCTTTTTTACTCATGGTCGTCCCTCATGTCAGTTAGCGCGCGAAAATAAAACAGTGATCCACTTATTTTTGAATTTGACCGGCTAAGGGTTATTTTTTTTTTTTTGTCACTGGATGGTACGGAGGGCGGAGCCCCTTTTAAAAGAGATTACTGAATGCCTTTTAAGGTTATACATAAGTAAGGTTATACTTACGAGAGTAAAGCTCTCTATTTGTTTTATACAGTAGATACCATTAGAGCTGGTAGAGCGCACACTATACTGGCTCTAACAAGCCTCTAATTGGTTACACTGTTTGAGGATTGGGACCCAACCCCATGTCTAATCTAATCTAATGTAGGCAACCTCACAACATATATATTTTTTGATGGAAACTCATTTCAAAAATTGTAAACGTATTACAACGTTTCATTACTCTTTCACGTAAGTATTCAACGTATCACAAGTATTTCTTTTTTCAACAGTAACTGAGAACATTTTTGTTTTGAAAAGTGGCCGTAAAAGATTGTATTAGTGGCGCCATCTATGGACTAAATGTTTGACTCATATAGTACAAAATCAGAGTAGAGATATCAGCACTATACCTAAACTTCAATATATATACGATTTTTATTATTATACTTTCTCATAAGCTCATATAGGAGATACTCTTATAAGCCGCTTATTTTATATGGAAGTACCCGCTATGAGCGCATTCAGCATTTTAATCTTTAACCCTCTCTCCTTTTAATTTCACTTTTTTACTTTCTCTTACTCCTAGTAAGAGGAAGTATTGTAATCGTGTCAAATTTTCGATATCGAGTTTTCACCGGAAATATCCGTTTTGAGGTCCCCTGAGTCCAAAAAAGTGGTTTTTAGCAAATGGTCTGTGTGTGTGTCCGTGTGTGTGTGTATGTGTATGTATGTATGTGAACAGCATAGCTCAAAAACGAAAAATCGTAGAAAGTTGAAATTTGATGGTAGTTCCGTTTAGAGGTCACCATGGGATCTGACTGTACGTTATCTGTAAAAATTCCTCAACCGGAAGTACCACTTTACTAGTGGATTTTTTACTTTTTGCGATTTTCTCAAAAATGGCTCCGACGATTTTCTTTAAACTTTAAATTATCAACCACACAGACAAAGAGCTACAACTTTTATCAGAAACATTTCCCGGGAAAATGCATTGAAGGGCACTGTTGGGGGAGGGGTGGGGTTAGGTTCCATCTAAAGTGCTATTTCAGTTTATTAGACAATTCTGCCCATCTAAATAATGTTAATTAGAATTAATATGTTGTTGAAATTCTGAGTTTGAAAAAAATCGGATAACCGGAAGTGCGGTTTACTTTACCACTTTACTAAATGATTTATTCACTTTTTCGCAATTTTCTCAAAAATGGCTCCGACGATTTTTTTGGAACTTCGTATATAAACTAAACATGCAAAGATCTACAACTTTTATCTAAACATTTCTCTGGGAAATTTCTTTTAAGGGCACTTTTAGGGGAGGGGTGGGGTTAGATTTTCATCAAAGTGCTATCCTAGTTGATTATACAATTCTATCATCCAAACATAATTAGTTAGAAATAAATAAATGGCTTAAAATTCCGAGTTTCAAGAAAATTAGTAAACCGGAAGTGCGCTTTTACTGAACAGTTTTTTTCAGTTTTCGACGAATTTCATTAAATTTGGTACACAAACTATGAAAAATTTGTCAATTTTCATTTTGAGAACTGGAGTAAGAGAAAGTTGTGTGAGTGTTTCACACCAGATTTTTACTATTCATCTGTACATAGTTAATTTTGCTCTTTTATTGTTTTTGGGTATATAATAATTATTACTTTTGAAATTGTTCTTTCTATGAATGTATTGTTCATTTACTTGCATTATTATTATTACTTTTTACTTCCAACCATCGGCCGACGGATTGTAGTTCATGCTAATAATACTTTTTCTTTTGTTATATGATTGCTGAAAATTTTATGTAAATAAAGTATAATAATAATAATTATTATTATTATTATTAGAGGAAAAAATATCAAGTTGAAAATATGTCCGTTTCATCGTTGTATTAATAATTTTAGTAAGAGAAAGTCATGTTATGTGTTTGACACAAATATTTTTGTTCATTAAGATTATATAATTGTTTTTTTTTTTCATTTTTTAGATTTTAATCATCCATGGCCAAAATATTATCAGAAAGAATTATATCGGAGATGTTGTGTAATTAGACGAAGTAAGCCAGCTAACAATGGATTATGCAGGGCAGTTATGCTTTATGAAGATTATCAAAGAACCATACCATTAATTTATATTGGATTTTACAAAAACCGTTGTGATCGTCTTGTAAAAAGATATATTGATTTTCATTTTTCACAATTTATTGAAATTTTTGAAATAGGACGTGTTGACTGTCTTAAAAGTAAGTTAATATATATTAATTTTATATGAAAAAATATGTGTAGTGTAAATCTTGGATTTTTTACTCTCTCTTACTCCCCTTGTAAGAGGAAAGTAGAGGTCTTACGATCGTATCCCTCCTCCTATGGCGCAACAGCTCATGAAGGACCAAGGCTTGTCAGACGGCAATTTGAATAGGGAGGCGTGTGATAAACACGCCGCAATTCCCACGCCGTTTAGTTCCGGCCTTCGGTACCTAGGGCGCTACTAACTGTAGCTTACCACTTGTTATCACGATGCTGGGTCAATACCGACTTTGCCTTCACGGGAGTCGAACCCTGAATTCTCGCACGAAAGGCGAGTGCGCTAGTCACTAGACCAACGCATGAGTACCTTGCGATCGTATCAGATTTTTTTTTTTTTTTTTTTAAGGCGTCTCAACATCTGTGGTCATTTGCGCCCGGAGCCTTCTCAGTGCCACTGCCGGCCTCCGGGCAGTGTTCTCCCGTTACAGACAACATGTCCATCACCGGACAGTGAGCTGTAGGGGCTCTAGGAAGAGGAAAATCTAAGGGTAGCACGCTGGATTCGAACCCGTGATCTCCGCGTTGCTAGTCCAGCGCGCTACCACTGAGCTAATCCCCTCCCTTATCAGATTTTTAAAATTGAGTTTTCATTGGAAATGCATGTTTTGGGGTTTCCTAAATGGTTTTGGGGTGACAAAAATGGTTTTTAGCAAAAATTCTGTATGTGTATGCATATGTGTGTGTGTGTGTGTGTGTGTGTGGTGTGTGTGTGTAGAAGTATGTTTCAAAGTTTTTTTTATTTATTCTGGGACTACTGTGTCTTAAGAATAACAAATATGAAAAATAATAATAATAATATGGCCTTAATAATATTTACAATTATATACAGTTTCCATTTTTAAGATAATTTAGTGGAACCAAATTTGGAAGATTGGGTAGATAAGAGATGGGAGAAGTAGCGAAGTATGATGTTAAGGTATAGAGGTTGGGGGAATGTCGGATGTGAAATGGAATGGAGTTCTAGAGGACAGTGGCACGGATTTAGAAGGATCTAGAGAAAGCGGAGGTGCTGTGGGGAGAGATGTAAAGGTCGGAGGGGCGGGATCTAGTGTTTCGGGAGTGCACAGCGGATCAGGAAGGAAAGTAGCTGGAAAAATATAGGTGGGTCATTGGGTTTTTGGATACTTTGGTATAGGAAGGTACCTATGGAAATAGTGGGGACGGTAACAAGGATAAAGCCACTTCACATCGGTATAGCAGTGTGAAATGTGAACATCTCTGGGGATCCTGAAGATAAAACGTAGGCAACAGTTCATGAGACTTTTAAGATTAGCCTCGAGTTCTCCAGAGAATCCCCCATATACCGAACAGCCCTATTCGAAGTAGGAGGGGGGGATAAAAGAAGATCCTAGGAGTTGACGGGTTTTTATGGAAAGAAGTTGCCTGGAATGGTAAAGCTGTTTAAGGGTATGTGTGTGTTTTAACAGAATATCTTATAAACACAAAGTCGCAGGAAGCCCAATCTAGGTATTCGGTTTAGGTAGTATCACATCGCATCAGACACGAAAATTTTAGGCAGAAACCATCAACCGAAAGTGCGACTTTACTGAAAATAGATTTTTTTGGAGGTTCTGGGGAGGGAGGGAAGTTCTGGGGGAGGGAGGCAAGCAACGTTATGCTTTCCTCTAAAGTACTATTTCAGTATAGTATATGGTTTTACCCAGGGCCAGTTCTAAATATTTCGCCGCCTATGTGCAATTATTATTTTGCTGCCCCTATCCAGTAATTTTTTTTAAATTTAAGGCGCGTTCCGGGCCACTATGGTCATTGGCGCCTTCTCAGTGCACTGCCAGCCTCCCTCCGGACCGTGTTCTCTCGTTAAAGACAACACTGTTCATCACAGTAGGCTGTAGAGGCTCCTAGGAAGAGAAAATCTAAAAGTAGCACAGCTGGACTCGAACCCAGGTCCTCCAAGTGGGAGTCCAGTACGCTAACCACTTAGCTATTCCCTTCCCTGTATACAGTAAATAAAATAAAAAAAATCGAAAACATTAATATGTATAGTACGAAAATAACATTTGTATTATATAACAAAAAATCTGGTGTGAAACACTCACACGACTTTTTCTTACTCCAATTCACATAGTTACATAGTCTGTAGTTTTTCGAACTCTAATGTATAACGCTTCTTCTTATTATAATTTATTTGTTTGATTGAACTAATAACTAATTCGATTCCTTTTGTTATGTTGTTGCGAGAAACTAGATTTTGATTGAATTACCTCATGCGTAGATATCCATCTTTAAAGTACTCTTTCAGTACTTAGTGAACTGCGCCACATACACAATATTAATATAAAGAACCGTTAAAAACTCCAGATCTAAAAAAAGTTTTTTAACTAAATATTATGAATTCCTCGGAGAACTTTTTATGGGTGTTTAACATCAATTTTATTTTATTCCATTAGTAAAACGGCCAAATACAAAATGGCGGACTTAATTTTCTTCTAATCTTGCATTTTTGCTTAATTCTCTATTACTTTCTTTTTATTCAATAATGGAATGAAAATTCCGAATGTTTTTCTTTAAAGCTCACATTAATTTTATAAAACAGTAAATATGTTAAAACTGTCTTGATTTTTGATTGAAAAGAAAGTAATAGAGAATTAAGCAGAATTGCAAGATAAGAAGAAAAGTAAGTCCGCCATTTTGTATTTGGCGTTTATAATAACGGAACAAAATAAAAATGATGTTAAACACCCATAAAAATTCTCCAAGGAATTCATAATATTTAGTTAAAAAACTTTTCTTCGATGGAGCCGATGGAGTCTTCGTTGGAGCCGTTTTCTTGAAAAGTAAAAACGCACTTCCGGTCATCCGATTTTTTTCAAACTCGGAATTTCAACAACAAATTTAATTCTAATTAAGATTTAGATGGCAGAATTGTATACTAAACTGAAATATTCACTTCAGAGGAAAACCTAACCCCACCTCGCCCTCAAAAGTGCCTTTAAATGAATTTTTCCAGAGAAATGTTTTAAATAAAAGTTGTAGACCTTTGTATGCGTAGTTGATATAAATTTGAAGAAAATCGTTGGAGTCATTTTTGAGACAATTGCAAGAAAATAAAAAGATATCAGAAAATTGAAAATACTTTTCAGAAAACACGCACTTTCGGTCTTCTGATTTTCTTCAAACTCGCAATTTCAACAACATATTTAAATTATAATGTAGAAGTGAAGATGTCAAATATGGGTGTGCATGTTAGGCGAATTAGAAATTTAGAATTATCATGTTGACCACGCCCACATTTGACACTAATTCTTCTACACGCTGATTGGCTATTATTATTATTATTAAGTTGTAATTAAGGACTTAGGAAACCATTATTGAATTATTTGGATTTTTATAATTTTAGGAATAGAAGGTTACATTGAAGAGGGTGGGTTCTATAGTGACAGAACATTGGATTATCGCGAGGACATGAGGAAAGATTGTTTAAAACGTATACAACTTCACGAGAACTGTATAATTATGGAATTTATAGAAGGTCGTAGAGATTTTCTGAAGAAGTGTGAAGCTTACTATGGAGAAGTCATGCAAGATGAAACAGAAAAATTACATTCATTACCTTCATTAAGAAAGCATATTGTAGTAAGTAAATTTTTTTTCTACAACAGTTGAATAATATAACAATTATTCCACAAAACGCAGTGGCTAAAAAGCTGTCTCTATAAATTAAAGTGATATTGAATCACTATCGATTAAAAGTAAACACAGTTTAGCCAACTTCAGTGAGGAGAGGCTTCTATGGTTGAGATTTCACCTCTGCGAGGGAGAAACTGACGCCTTCAAGCTTCTCCCAAGAGTCTCTCTCTTCAGTTGACAGAATATCTCATAGACGAAAAGTCCCAGAAACCTCAAAATTGGTTTACCATTTAGGTACTACCATCGCATTAGACACGAAGATTTCGGGCAAAATCTTCTGGAGGGTAACTTTTTCTAAATTTTTTTTTTTCTTTCAGTTTTTCATGATTTTCTCGAAAATGGTTCCAACGATTTTCAATTTTAATGAAAATTTCTAATTTTGTTTACAACAAATTTTTCAATTTATTTTCTAGGCTATTAAAGAATGCCGTTATCCAGATCCAAATACAAACTCTTCTATTGCTGAAATTTATTATGATAGTGTGTATGATAATTTGGAAGTGTATTATCATAAAAATGGGCAAATTGTACCTGAATATGAAGAAGAGTTTACTTCGTTATTTGGACCATACTTACAGTCATTGCAAGGTAAACAAGTTAGAAGATCTTCAATTGATGACTCCCCACCTACTCATCATAAAGCTTGTGGTTTGGTAAGAATCATTTTTATAAATAAAATATTGCCAGAGCTGAATAACTGAAATTTATAATTAACTGGCTATACAACTAACAGAATAAATTGAATAAGAATGATTATATGCCAAAAAATCATAATTTGGCAGGGACCCAGGCCATCTTCAAGTTGATACTAATCATTATAATATTCGCGAACGAGCTGATTCTTAAAAACCGGCTTACTGTTGTGACGAACGAGAGCCGGCTCAATCGATTTTTAAGATCCGATTCCCTTCATGCACGATACAGATCCAGCTCTATGTAATTTCTTTGGAAGTTCCAACAACTACAGCTGAGTCTACCAGCTGTCAGCTCCATCATATTATCATAAACAAAAACAAAATTTTTGAAGATGTGGATGGGTCTGCAATGCTGGATAATATTTGGGGATTTTATCAGTCCGTAGCATGCATATTAATGCTGTTCTTGACCGGTTTCGATTGGTCATCCATTGTCGTTGAATCACAACAAGTTTAGTGCGTGACAACACGAATTTCATAGCCTTTCTCTGACGAAGGATGAGAGTCATCTGAAACCGGTCAAAAACCACATCAATATGCATTCTATGATGGATAAAAATCCCCCCTCTCAATTTTTTTTCTACGGTCATTGACGCCAGGAGTCATCTCAGCGCACTGCAGGTCTCCGAACAGTGTTCTCTCATAGAAAACACTGCCTATACTAGATAGTGAGCTCTGTAAAGGCTTGTAGGAAGAGGAAATCTAAGGGTTACTGTGCCTGTATTCGAAACCTCTGTGTGGGCGTTCAGCGCATCACTACTCGTCCAACTAACAAATCAATGCTTTTGGCGTGCTTCTACGGCGGCTAAAATTTCAGATATTAATTCAATTTCAATTCGACTACGGCTCTACGTCTCATGTAGGACCTTGGCTCCCCCCCCCCATCAATACTTGTCCCCAAGCCTCTCGGATCTGTAGCCCTTCTTCTCCACTGCCTTATGTTCAATTGCTGCAGACCCTTCTCCACATCGCACATCCAACGCGCAGCCTTAGGTCGCCCCCTCGGTCTGCTATCTCCAGGATGGCCTTCTAGTGTTCTGCGTGGTGAACACCTGTCTTCCATCCAATACACATGTCCCACTCAACACAACCAGTCAAGCACTTCTTCATGACAATCAAGCAGGGTGCTTCACTACCGACACCATATTTTCTTCACCGTACAACTCTCTTAACTCCGTGTTATTTCGACATCTCCAATTTCCATTTTGGCACACAGATCCCACACATCGCCCTCAGCACCTTCCTCTCCTAGCGGTTCAGTTTTAACTCATCTGCCTGCCTCAGCTTCCACGTCTCCGAGCTGTACGTCACAACCGGTGTTACGACTATCTTAAAGATCAATAACTTTGCCTGTTTTTGAAAGGGATCTGTTGTAGAACGTTCGTCTCAACGTTTCCAGACATCTCTAGCTACTTGAATTCTTCCACTTCCTCCAACCGATGCTAGTCTGCGGCCAGTTCCTTAAACACCTTTGCACGACCGAGTCATGTACTTCGTCTTCCTCTTATTAATTTGAAGATTATAAACTCGCAAAGGCTCGCCTGCATACGCCAGATATATCGTATTATTTAATCCGCTTCCGAGTTTAACGGTGCACTTAATCTTGCCATCTCCAAACCAGGTTTTAAAAAAATCGGTGACGCGGGATTTAAGCTTGCCTTAAAAACTCATATTCATTGCGAATTCTGAGGCAAATCTTACCCTGTACCGCCACATCTTTCCCATCGTATCTTTCAGAATCACTTTCACCTAGCCAAACATGAATGAATTACTTACTTTTTTTTTAGGAAAGTTTTATATTTTACTTAATTTTAGTTTAGTAGTATATTAGTTATATTAGTAGTATATTAGTTATCGGTATCTTCGATTAGTTACTAGAATTATTATTGGAATAAAAAAAAAATTATATTTTTGGTTCTTCTTTATAGAAATTTGATGCATTAGAAAAATTTGCAAAAAAAAGTACTTTATCGACTAGCTCAGCTACTACTAGTGCAAGATTTCACTCATCTTATGAAACTGATCATGAAGCATTGGCAGTACGTTATGCAAGTAGCTACATAGTGCCCTTACAGCACGCTGCTTTGTCATGTTTCAATAGAGAAATATATCAATGGGAAGTGAGCCCATTAATAGCAGCTAAGGAAACATTTAGAGAATTTGTAAGTATAAATCATTTAATTTGTTCACACGATTTATCACACTTAATATTTTTTTTTTTTTGAGAAGGGCACATCGACTGGCATGCCCGTTAGTGCTCCCTAAACATGTTTCTTTTCACAGACTTGGCTAGTCGAATTAGTATATGATAATTTTTTTAATAAAGTAAGAAATAACATTGTTGCATCCGTTTAATAAACCAATTATAAAAACAACTAAATAATAATTGAATTTAGTAATAATAGCTATTAAACATCAACTACTTATTTAGACTAAGATTGAAATCAATATGGGAATATAATGTATTCTGTGTTTTGTTAAATTGGTGTGTCTACTAGAAAGGAATGAAAGATGGCGATAAAATGGCGATAAACCATATTTCCAAGGATATAAAGGTTTGTTTAACAGGTAGCGACAGACTACTAGGTAGGATAGAGAAGAACAAAGAGAGCGCGGATAAATGTCGACAAACCATGCGGTCCTAAGAAAGTATGCTTGTTTCATAGGTAACAATGAACTATTTAGTGGGATAAAAAGAAAGATTTAAGAAGAGGTGTAAGCTGTTTCTAACAAGAAATAGCTTGATTGAAATTATGAAGAAAAGAATAGATGAGGTGGCGCCAAACTATCCGATTCCAAGAAGATAATCTTATTTAACAAGTAGAAAGGATCAAGTAGAATGAGGATAGATGGCGCCAAACCATCCGATCATAAGGACAAAGGCTTGTTTGACAGTTAGCAATGAATTACCTAGTCGGACGAAAAGGAAGAGTTAAGAAAATAGGGGGATGTTTCCATCTAGCTACTCCAATCAGATGGAAAGAATCAAGGACACTAAGGATAAATGGGGACAAACCATCTGATCCCAAAGAAAATGGCTAGTTTGACAGCTAGTGATAAACTGGACAAATGAAGAGAAAGAGTTATTTAAATAAAAACAACGGCGTTTTTGTCTCTGTAGGGATCTTAAGTGACGCTTGGACCCAATGAAATTTCTTAATTGTATTTAATATTTTCTTCAATGTAAAAGTATTTGTTGACCGTTGATGAATTATTTTACGAAGAAATTTGGTGAGGATCGGTTAAAAAAAGAAACAAACATTCAATTATGCCAAAGTTTCGACAGAATTTCCTGTCTTTATCAAGGCTTTGATATATAGATAGTCCACATAGTATTTCAAGGAATATTTTATCGTTGTCATACAAGTTTTATTAATGATAACGCCGGATAATATCAAGACAACTAATTTATGTATTTTGTTTTTAATGTAGCCTTTATTAGAAGAATATGGCACTGGAAAGAGTCCCTATTTAATGAAAGCTATTGTGAAATTGCCAATACAACCTTTTGTATTAAAGCCACCAACAATTAGAGATATTGCATCAGCAGCTGATAAGTTAAACAGTAAAACTGGCAAAAAGAAATACAGAAACTACAATCCAGATTTTGTATGTATTGTTTCTTATTATTTTATTTACATATTAGTCTCTCTCTAGTATAGGGTGATCATTAGATTAGATATCATGAGGACCGCTCCGACTGCTGCCGATGGAGCGGTCTTCCTAATCTTCCATTGCTGCACATTCACATCCAAGGTATGGCCAGAGCGGTAATTAGTAGATTAAAGGGGCAGGTCTCCCCATACAATCTAGACATAGTGGACAGCATCAACAGCTGTGCAAGGAGCTAGAGGCGGACGCAATTTTAGGTCTTCCTTTCGTCGTCATGACTACCAAGTACGATTTCCACAAGCCCTATAAGGTCATTATAATGGACAAGGAGGCGTGCAGGAACAGACCGCCAATATTAGGCGGCTTGATAGGTGAGGCTCCAAGATGGGTGCGAAGGTGAAGTTGAGATGTGAGATCTCCGTAAGCCTAGGCAGGCTAGCCACTGTCTTTCAGGCAGAGGTGGTTGCCATAATTATCTGTGCTACTGAGATTAAGAGACGAAGGGTGGTTGGATCCAGAGTCGTCATTTACTCAGATAGCCAAGCGGCTCTGCGAGCTATTAACTCGTATGAGGAGGTCAGTTCACGGCTGGTATGAGAGTGCCTCGAGATACTCGCGGTGATTAGTGACCAAAATAGAGTCCTTCTTATGTGGTACTCGGGGCACAGGGACAATGAGGCGGCTGATCGCCTAGGCGGAGAGGGTTCCAGCGCCGCATGATAGGACTGCGGTGTCCTAATGTGCCAAAAAAGTACAGCCATCACAAGATCTTATCAAGAAGACACGTCTCGAGAGTGTGCTCTAAGTGTGGGTGCTTCTTAGACCACCCAAGGGTTCCCCCTGCAGTCAAAAGTCCGTTTAGGGGCAGAACAGGGGGTGCCCAAGGTCGTGGGTACCACATAGATCAATGGGAGTCGCAATGGCATAGGTTTGTTAGCCGAACCCCAACAGAATCTAATCTAGAGTGACCATACTCTCGAATTTTCCAATTTGTTCCGTTAGGAAATTAAGTATTTCGATGAACGCATCATGTGACGTACACAATTTTCATGGACCCCAAATAAATCACAATACCTACTCAAAGCCGTTAGTGGTTGAAATGATTACATTCTAGTCCAGAAGGCAGCGCCAATAACATTGTTTTATCAGCTATTAATATTGTAGTCAGTAAATATTTAATTAACTTTTGTAATTTCAGCATTTATTTTTGTTTTCAGTCGGTTAATATAATTAATGCTCTTGATAAAGCAATGGAAGTAGAAGAATTCTCATTCTCCAGCTGGGACCTGACTGAAAGGGATTCAATCAACTATCCTACCAAAGGAGATACGTTGTTATTGAAAAGAACAGAAAGTGATCCATTATTGCAGTATTATTATACTGTTCAAAGATTGTGTGTGAAAAGATCTGTAGAGATGATAAATAGAAAGAAGTCGCCTGGAGTAGAAGCAGCAAATGTTGATCATGAAACCCATTTACAAGAATTAAAACAAATGGTAATTATAATAATATCATATGAAAGTGGATTATGTTCTGATCTTTTAATAAATTCAACAATCACCTGGTATTTCATCATTTTATCATCTTTATTAATGCCATTCCATCCAATCCATAGGCTCCTGCAGGGGCCACCTTCATCACCTCTAGGCATGATCTTAGTAACCAGAGGTTGATCGAGGAAATTAAGGCTGACTATTTACTTGGAACGCCAACTGATAGGATGGTTCCTAGGTTTCATTTTGAGAGGAACTTCCAAATTGTTATACCGAACAGAGGTGATTGGGTGGGAAAGTGACCCTCCTCTGCACAGTAATTCGGACTAATATACAGACGGCTCCAAAACTCCGACTGGGGTCGGAGCTGGGGTCTTTGATGGCAGGCCTAAAGTTAAGATTAAGGCTAACCTAGAGAAGTACTCCATGGTCTTTCAGGCCGAAGTTGTGGGGTTACAACTCTGAGATAAGGAGATTATAGGGAAGGATTGGAGGGTAGGAGAGTTGGGGCCATATACTCCGATAGTTAGGCAGATCTGAAGGCACTTTGTTTACACCAAATATTTTCAAGACTGGTGTGGGACAGCGTAACTGCCTGGGTGCCAGGACATGCGGATGCCGTAGCGAGGGAGGATTCAAAGGATACCTTTATAGGCCCCGAACCCTTCTGCGGGTTGTCCAGGAGCCTGAATTCAAACTTCTATCAAAGGCTGGTTAGAAAAACAGTGTCTGCAATGGTGGGAGAGAACACCAAGATAGGGGCAGGCTAAACTCTTTATTAAGAGACATTTGCGTAAATTTACCAGGGATCTATTGAGCCATAGCCGTAGGGATATAAGACTAATAGAGGGTCTACTAACAGAGCATTGCAGGCTAAATAGGCACATGCACCAATTACTACTTGCAGATAACGCTTTATGCCGATTCTGCAGAGACGAGGAGGAAACTCCGGTACACATCCTTTCTAAGTGTGCTGGCCTGGCGAGAACAAGGTTTCTTCAACTGGGAACAAGTAATCCCGAAGCCAGGAGCTTCATGGCGTTGCCGCTCTCAGCTTTGCTCGGCCTGATTAAGAGGGCGAAGCTGAAGGATGTGTTACAAATTTTAGGGGATCCACAATAGACCTTTTATTGTAGGTCGCAGTGGAATTCTATTCTCTTTAAAAAAAAATTTAAATTGAACAACTAATTTTTGTTTTCTGTTTTTCTTTTTAGCAACTTAAAAGGCTGCAACTTGCCAGAGAAAAGAATAAGTACCTGATTTATCCAATAAAATATCGCATATTTTCTCCTAGTAAGACTAAAATTAAAAGAGATATTGTTTTCTATTTTGGTCTTAATTATAAAAATGTGTACACAGAAGTAAGTTCATTTAATTATTATTATTTTTTTTTTTTAATATTAAAACTGATGGATATTTTCATTTTATTGTATGATTATTTTATTATATGCTATCAACGGTTCCCTTCCAACCAATCAAGGCCATTTTTACTACTGGGCGTAGACGAGTTTGGGGAACAAACTTTGTACCAAGCTTCCCCATTTCAGGATTTCCCACTTAAGAAGAGCAAGTCGAGCTCAAGACAATGAATCTGTCTCCAATCTAGGAAGTTTATATCACTTTAGGTCTACATTATGCCAGAGTCTACTACGCTCATTAAATGATTTAGTGTAAAGTTACACAGTTTAATTTAATCTAAACTGTAGAATTTAGTTTTGAAAATGCATTTCTGGGTACATGACTGTAATCAAGCTAAGCTAAGACGAGCCTAAACGTTGTAATATAATAAGTAGGAAATGGTGGTTGATAAAATAGTGTAAACGAGAGAAGAGTTTATAGAGTAGAGTGATCGAACGAAGAGTGAATGATGTTGATGGCGTGATGAATGTAGAATGATATAGGTCTTGATGTTTAGTCGCTTGGAGTGTGATACGACTAGAAAGCTAGAAAGTATGGCTAACTTGGTAATCTGGCGACTTTTCTCTTCAGGTGACTTACTGTTAAGCCCTTCTGATGGACGAATTTTTATTAATTTCTCTTACCGCTAGAGAGCAGCTTCTATGTAAGAGATCGGCTGTCAAAGTTGAAACTCGTTCTCCAATACATTGTACTGGGCATGACAGAGGTTCAATGCCTGTTTGGCGTGCGCTTGTAGGCTAAGTGGTGGCGCCTTGATGCTTGATTGCGGTTGCTAATGGTAGTATTGAGTCCGGCTTTTTTGTGGAGAATTTGCTGGTGATTGCTTGCATCATTTTTTTTATTTATTTTTTTGGTATAAGGGGGCCAAACACCTTCGCCCATCATGGTCATGCGACCATCATGGTCTATTGTATCATGCTCAGTGGACGCCGCTGGCTGTCCAGCCACAACCCCTCAAGTGCTACAGGCGAGCATCTCGCCTACTAGATTAGATAAAGGTTCCTTAGGAATGTCAATATTCTGGAGGGTTCTAGAGAGGATATATTCTCCTCATCTTCTTGGTAGCTATCCAGGCTCCTAAATCATCTCTACGTGACAGCCTCGCAGTCCGCGAGGAGATGTTTCGGATTTCCTTCGCCCTCCCCCGCACAATTTGCACGTGCTATCACTCTCCAAGCCCAGTTTGGTCAGGTGTTCTCTGAATCTACAGTGCCCCGTGAGGAAACCCGTAAGAATGCGAAGTTTGTTCTTACTGAGACCAATGCATGTCTACGATCTTTGTGGGTTGTATTCTCCCAAGCAGAGCTTTGCCTGCCTCAGTTCCGCGGGGGATTTCTAAGTTGCCTCTTCCTCTCCTTCTCCTATTTCTTAAGTTCCCCTAGGAGAAACTGGTCGCTCACCCTACAAAAGGGCTCAGGCCCCGAGAGGGAGGATGCAGCGCCGGCCATAATCCATACTTCCATCATAATCAAACGCAGAGCAAATGAACTTATTATAGATGTTAATAATTTGAAATTGTCAATCATTTAATTAGCAGCATCCTGATTAATAACCAAAGTGTATTGCAAGGAATGGTCAAATATAGCCACATATAATGGAGTATCTTTCAGAAGCCGGGAGAGCTATTTAATTTTTTGTGTCAAATTTTTGAAATCGAGTTTTCATCGGGCATGTTTTTTTTAGATCTCCTGGATTTTCTTTTTTTGAAATCTATTTTTCGGGAAACTTTATTTAAGGGTATTCCGGGCGGCGAGGTGACTTAGGATCCGCAAAGGACTATTCTAATATTTAATGCGATACTATCGTCTATATAATATTAATCAGAATTTTAATATGTTGTCAAAATTTTGAGTTTGGAAAAAAATCGCTTTACCGGAAGACCACATTCTTTGCCAAATCATTTTTATAGAGACTGAGAACACAATATCTAATAGGGTCATTTATCTAGTTTACCATTTCGCGATAAATGGTAGAATATCAGTATCGCTTTCCTTACCAAAAACCGCCTATTATGGCTTTTTTTAAAAAAAATAATAATATTCTTGCATATTTTTACAGTTTCCCACATCTGTGCTTACCAACAGACGGCCTTCATCTATATATGGTAAGACGCTTGCAAAAAATTTGAGAACTGTAAGTATTCAATTTTATCTTCTTTTTACTTATCCTTATCGCGTTTTCTCCTGCTGAGTAACCGTCAAGTCACTTCTTTCCTCCACACTTGCCTACCCAGCCAATCTCCATGCCTCCTTCCAGCAAACATCCCTTAATCTCCTTTTTCAACATCCATGTTGATCTTCCTCCTCTCCTGCCAAAGCTGGATTGCCATCAGGTTACTTCTTACCTACAAAATTCCTTATCAGCTAATCTCTATACCAACTTCCTTCTACTCTTCACCTCCCTAAACTAGTCCTCCTCTCCTCCTGTTTCTTCTTCGTGTGATCCATTTTCTCATTTTTTTTGGCCTGCTTCTTTCTTAACTTCTTTCGGCACACCTGGAAAGTGTGGTCTCAAGTGTTTTTATGGCGCGGATGACAGAGCACCGTAAGCTCAGGAAGTCTGTGAACGTATTGGGTCTGGCTGATAGTCTTCATTGCAGATTTTGTTTGACTGAGAAAGAGACACTGCTCCATGTCCAAAGGTCTGAATCAGGTCGTTGAATCCACCTGTAGCATTACCTATAACAGAGGTGTCTCTTAGGCAAAGTTGGGACCTGTTTGTCTGTACAAGATTTGCGTATATACTTTGGTAATGGTTAATGTAAGTTAACCAAGGGACTTCACAATATATCCTTTTGGGTTTCGGTGATTGTGGGTCGTTAGTTTTCTTAACATATCCACATTTCTCATTTTATCAATCCTGGTCTTTTGCAAGCATCTCCTCCAATATCCGTCTCCATTAACTTAACTTCCACAAAGATCCTTTGTCCAACCGCATAAGCGAGTATAAACCCTCAATAAGGGAATAAAAATATTCTTGAAAATGTGGGTGGGTAACCATCCGCAATGCTGGATAACATCTGGTATTTTATCCGTCGTAGCATGTATATTGATTTTTGTCTCTAACCGGTTTCGGATTTTTCATCTATCGTCAGAGCAACTTCACCAAGTTCGTGTAAAGAGTTCACTTCAACGTAATGTTTCTGTTACACTCACACTTGTGTTTGTATATATGTGGGGAGGTTATAAGGTTATCTTATAACCTTACATAAGATTATACATAACCTTATAACCTCCCCACATTATACAAACAACAAGTGTGAGTGTAACATACTTCGACATTACGTTGAAGTGAACTCTCTACACGAACTTGGTGAAGTTGCTCTGACGATGGATGAAAATCCGAAACCAGTCAGAAACAAAATGAATATGCATGCTACGACGGATAATAAGCCAGATAAAAAAATTCTTGTTTTATTTTCTTTAGGCACAGTCTTACAGTGGCACTCTGTTGCGAATGCAAAGAGCCATTTTGTGCTCGGTAACAAGGGCCTATGCGACATCATCCACGGTTTCCTTACCGGTGGTCGCTGGTGTGTTGCCGCTTGATCTCCTTGTAGAGATGAGAGCCCTTACTCATAAGTATAAAAAAGGGGTAATGATTGTCCTTGATGGTTAGGAACTGCCCAGTCAGACGCCTCCTGCACTTGCAAAGCAAAAGATCCGAGAGTACGAGATTGGGAAGTGGCAAAGATGCTGGGATAAGGCAGAGACAGGGAGAATCGCATACGAGTTCTTCCCAAATCTGCATCACAGACTATCGATACGATGGCTGCAGCTATCCCAAACCGTAACGCAATATTTCAATTCTAAGCTCAATGAGCTGGGTTTGAAAGATTCCCCAAATTGCGAATGTGGTGAACGGGACACAGTGCATCACGTTCTCTTCCGATGTTCTCTCCTCGTCGAGGCAAGTATCCATATGGAATTCAGGCTGAAAAGGAGGGGAGAGAACTGGCCGGGAGATTGTAAAGAGTTAATGAGAAGTGCTAGCAATTTTAAAGACTTTGTTGAGTTTGCGCGTGAAGTAGCGGTAATGTGCCGGACTAGACGGATATCTAGAGGTCCACCTCCACGTGGCAGGGATGGGAACTTGCCTACTATGTAGGCAAGGCTAAGTGACCATAGGCACCGGTTTTGGCGCTATGCGCTAGGTGTGGTGGCTAAGACTGTGCTCAATTTTGAATTTTTTTGTCCTTGCTCAACGCACAAATCCTTCCTCTTTATTCCCCTCTATTACTGGTTTATTCATTTTGGATGCAATTAATTGTCGTCATTCCCAAGTCTATGTATTAATCTTCAATTTACTCAACTAATTTTCTTAATTATACATATATATTAATATTTTACTTTGTTTTCCTTTTAAACAGGTTTTGGAGCAAGCTTATCGTGAACTTAGACGTCTAAATTTTAAAACTATCAAACATATTTTTCTAACAGTAAGTACCAAGTTTGTATTATGTAACAAATAAAAAAATTTTAAATAGAAAAAAAACTATGAGTGAACCATTGTCTGTTCTCATGGCAACCCAGTAATAGAGTAAAGAAACCGTCTAATCCTAGTCAGTTATTTTAATTCAGAGCAATGCAGGGCCGGCTTTAAATAACGCGGACCCTCCACAAAGAGCGCTGGGATTACCAACAGAGTCTCCATAGCAGCTGTTGGTGTGGTCCATATCGTACCGGTCACCGCCAGGCAAGTTCAAGCAGCAGTCTAGCGAATCTTATCTCAATGGCGACGCCACCACACCATAGCCGCTATGGAGACTTTGTCACAATATATCCCATCATTTTGTTACTGACCAGGATACCAAGGTTTTATAACCACACAATAAATCCAAAATATCATCTTGGGAGTAATCTACCAATATCTTACCTATAATTCTTCGACATTGCAAAAAGGAAATAATCGCCTTTTGATTCCGACCAATTTAATTTACTGTCGGAAAACTACTTTAAGAATCTTTACGGATTTGCAGATTTGAACAAAAGTTCCTAATAATAACGTAGGAAGTTTTAATCCTACGATCTTCCTCCTACTGATAAATAAAATCACCTGGGCCTTTTTGGGATTTACTGAAAGACCTAAGTCCAATTGGGGAACATACTGAGTACACTTTGCATTAAGTCTGACATAGTAGTCAAACATCAGAGATATTTTCCGTGAGAGCCTGTTTCTTTTTTTTTGGTCATCGACCGGTTTCGGGCGTTCGCCCATCATCAGGATGGATTTGTTAAACAGTGTGATAACATAGATTTGCACAGAGCAAATTTAGTTGTTATACTCTATGTTATCACATTGTTTGACAAACAGCAACCTGAAGATGGGCAAACGCCCGAAACCGGTCGATGACCATAAAAAGAAGCAGGCTACCACGGAAAATATCTCTGATGCTTTCCAGTTCAGCGGAACCAACCAAAACAACTATAGTACTCAAACATTGCCCCAACCATAAATTAACACCATAATCGGCACATGCTTTTAATATAAGTAATTATAAAACGTTTTTTAATAACTGAATTATTAAAATGTGTTTTTTTATTTTTTTTTTATTGTTGTAGACAATCGAGAAAGTCCTTAAACATATTGGATGTATTCGCACTTATCCACTTGCTCTGAGTATTCTTAAGGTAATTAATGTTTATTAATATTACTGTTCTCGGAGAAATTGATTTAATTTATGCACTTCTTCACAGAATTCCAACTTTGTGGAGTTCCACAATTTTTTCCTCAAACACACTACTAACATATCCACATTTGTAAATAAAGTATTATTATTTACAAATTTTCTTATTTTTACATTTATAATAATGGCAGTATTTGGTGAATGGTGAAATGATATTATCATTATGATCTAAGCCAATATGGCTCTAATCCCCCCTCCAAAATCAGAGATATTTTCCGTGATAGCCTGCTTCTTTTTGTGGTCATCGACCGATTTCGGGCGTTCGCCTAACAACAGGATGTTTTTAAATACAGTTGATATTACGGCACTTGTAAAGAGGACGTAATGGAAGTGTGCTACAACGTAGTATGGTGTCGTGCAGTACAATATCAATTCTGGAGTTTGCTAGAATTACACCGGTCTGTCTTCCAATAGTGAATAAGAATACGAATCCTAGGGCTAATAAGATGCTTGGAGTGTAGGAGGAGATTATTCTACCGTGCAGGGTGGCTAGTCATCTGAAGATTTTAATTCCTGTGGGTACGGCTATGATTATTGTGGCTGAGGTGAAATATGCTCGTGTATCGACGTCTCTTCCTACTGTAAATATGTGGTGAGCTCTACAAGTGTATCAACTGTATTCGCTCTGGGCAAATCTATGTTATTACACTGTTTGACAAACCGAAACCGGTCGATGACCACAAAAAGAAGCAGGCTATCATGGAAAATATCTCTGATACTTTCCAGCTCTGTAGAATCAACCACAACAACAACAAGAAAACTCCTAAGAACACAAGCATTCCATTTGAGAGTGTTGTCTTCCCAAATATGCGAAACCTAGTATTGGCGAAACGGGGACACTGACTTAAGCAGTTGTACACCGTTTTCCTAACTTTCATCACACTTCGACACAAAGGACTATGATCCTGCCTATTTTTTTTTCTGTTGTGGTGGTTGGTTCCGCATAGCTGGAAAGCATCAGAGACATTTCCCGTGATAGCCTGCTTCTTTTTGTGGTCATCGACCGGTTTCGGGCGTTCGCCCATCTTCAGGATGCGTTTGTCAGACAGTGTGATAACACAGACTTGAACAGAGCAAATTCAGTTTACACATTCAGTAAGCTGAATTTGCTCTGTACAAGTCTGTGTTATCACACTGTGTGACAAACGCATCCTGAAGATGGGCGAACGCCCGAAACCGGTTGATGACCACAAAATGAAGCAGGCTATCAAGGAAAATGTGTCTGATTTTTTTCTTTTTCTTTTTGCAAATTGCTGGCTACTCAGGCGTGTCAACTCAGCACACTTACCAAGACCCTTAATAGTATCCTCCTCAACAACAGAAGATACTTCACATCTCCCTGTTTTATACTTCGTATAATCTTTAAGCCTGGAGTTCACCCCACTGTGTCCCTCCAGTGCTTCTCCAATTCCCTTGTTCCTCCATTATTTTACTTCTCTGTCACAAAATAGCTAAACGATGTCTAAAGCTGGCTCGGGACCACAAACTAGCAATGTGGATTCCACCTTAGCTAACTCGTCCCGCTTTCTCCATTGCCTTTATACCCGCATGCCCACCCGAAAGGATCCTATGCGGTTATCTGTGTACCCACCCCCAGAAGAGCCACCATTCTGCTCTTCTGAGCGATGTCTTCTCCTACATTCGCTTATTAACTTAAAGCATCAGCACGGCTTATTCAAAGCCTTTAATGCAGCGGACATTTAATAATAATAATAATAATAATAATTATAATAATAATAATAAATAATAATAATAATAATAATAATAATATACTTTATTATACAACTAGTCATATATACAAAAGAAAGAAAGAAAACAAGTATATACGGCATGGATAAGTTATCCGTCTGCCGGAGGTTGATGCTTAATCAATTACTGTGTAGTCTAATTATATGAAAGTTGAAAAAAATTAAAAATTGAAATACTGAACAAGTTGGTAACGATACTGCCAGGCATGTCGTGCATAATTAAGAAGTGATTGGCAAGAAGATGAATTTAGGAGGGATATTAAATGAGATCTGGATAACTTCTTACAGCCAAAATAAAGTAATCTAAGTTCTAGAAGAATAGTACATTCCGCAACGAAGTGAAAGACGTCTTCTTTGGACCGAGAGTTACACAGAGGACATAGATCCACATCTCTTTCTAGGAAAGGACAGTAATTTAAATATAGCAGCTCACACCTTAATTTAAATAACCAACGAAGTTGAGTTAAAGAAAGACCACAATGGTTTGAAGCTGTAAACCTGAAAAACTGAAGAGTGTGATCCAAATCTTTGTACAACAAAAAACGTGTTGAAGATTGGGCGTGCCTCTCAGACTCCTCCATATGCCTAGAATTTATAATGGAGAGAAGACTTTTCATCTGACCTTGCCAAAGTTCCCTATTTTCGAGTGAAAATTCAAATGCACAATTATAATTTCGAGCTAAGGAATTCCACTGAGAAAACCAAGAAGTATTTTTATTAATTATTAGAAGAGCTGAAGTTGTAGAAAAACGGGCATCTGAAAAATTTAGTACTTTGGATACATAATTGAAGTGTAACTTTAAAGTGTAGGAGAAAAGTAAACTTACACAAGTCTCGCAGTACAAGATATAATTTGGAGTAGAGGTAGGTAGGGCAAATAATTTCTTAATAAAAAATCTTTGAATCATTTCAATAACTTCAAAACGTTGAAACCCCCACACCTGACAAGCATAACATAACACTGAACGCGTGACAGAGTTAAAAAAACTGTACTTAGCAGACAGCGGAACTAGGTCCTGCATGATAAAACCTTCCCACAATCTGTTCAAAGCTAATTTAGCAACCGAACTCTTTTGCTTTAGGTGTGCATTGAAAGATAAACGAGGAGTCAAAATAACTCCTAGATATTTGTACTGGCTCACCACCTCAATGCGGTTTCCTTTATAGAGCCATTTATCTGAAGAAGCCAGCCTACCACCTTTACGAAACACCATAACTTTTGACTTTCCCAGATTGACCGTCAGATTCCACTGATCACAGTACGCTTGCAGCAAATTAATATTACGCTGCAGGTTGGTAGCATTGTCAGACAGAAATACGATGTCATCCGCATACATTAAACATTTGATCCTTTTATCACCCATACGAACTCCGCCCTCAAGAATATGAGGAAGATCGTCCAAGAAAAGCGAAAACAGGATCGGACTAAGCAAGCAACCCTGTCTGACACCACTACACACGTCAAAGAAATCTGAAATCCCCTGACTGCCCCTCATCGCCGATGCTGAATTAGAAAAAAGACATTTTAAAATATTCAAAACTTTGAACGAAAAACCCAAATTGCCCAGTTTATAAATGAGAGCTCTCCGATCAATGCAGTCGAACGCGGCCTTCAAATCAATAAAAAAACTATAAAGCTTTTGCCGACTTCCCAAAAATTTGAGATTAATAATGTTGGTGAGTGTGAACAGGTGGTCAACTGTGGAGTACCCACGACGGAAGCCTGCCTGATATTCACTAAGTAAATCATTTTCTATGACAAACATTTCAATTCTACGCAAAAGGAGTGCTGAGAAAATTTTTGCTACCGCATCGAGACAGGAGATGCCTCTATAGTTAGAGACATCATTCACGTCACCCTGCTTAAATAGCGGAAAAATCAGGGACTTACTAAAGGAATTAGGAGTATCACGCAGGTCAAAAATATAATTGTAAAAAGAAAGTAACCTCTCTAAAAAAGAAGTGGGTGCGTACTTGAAAAATTCATAAGTTATTCGGTCAGGACCGGGGGCTTTGTTATGTTTTAGATTAGAAATAACTGAGTCCAATTCATTGTAACAGAAAGGGGAGTCTAAAAGGGGGGAAAAATAAGAAGGTTCAGCAAAGGAGACGAATGACAGATTTGATGAGGGATTTAAGAGATTATAAAAATGAGAGATCCAGGTTTCCATACTTATAGTATTGCCACATATAAAGTTCTTTCTCCTATAATGATTTACTAAACGCCAAAATTCTTTCGAATCCTTAGTGACTTCAAATTGCTTCGCAGAATTTACAAAAAATTCTTTTTTTTCTTTCAAGCAGAGGGACTTATATTTTCTAATTGATTCAATATATGAAAGTTTTACGATCTCGGAATCCGTTCTACGAAACAAGTTAAGAAGAGAAAATGATTTATTTCTCGCCCGGAGACATTTAGCATTAAACCAGGGATTTTTACGTACTAAACTGAAGGAAGAAGAGACATTGGAAGCTGGAGAAGATGATTTAACTGCATTGACCAAAGAATCCAGATACGCCTGTGGGTCCGATGGAGATGCAGAAAAAGATTTCATTAATTCATCTAAATTCTTTTTATAAATGTCTGCTTTATCATTACGCCAAATTAACTGGGGTAATAAAGGAAGAACAGCAACGGTATCGGTAGAAACAAAATTATCAGAAATCGTACAAAGAATGGGGAAGTGATCAGAGAATGATTCCGGCAACACATGAAAATTAACAACGAGTGAGATTAGATCAAGAGGGACACAGCATAAGTCATTTACTGAGCTGCCTATCTTACTCACAAATGTAAATTCACCTTCTATATCAGGAGCAAGACGACCATTCAAAACAATAAGGTCATAATTATCGCATAACTCAAGAAACCTTAGGCCGTTTTTATTTATGATTTTATCTTTAGAATTCCTCGCTAAAGTGCACCTAGGATTATCCACAAGGAGATCATCCGGAAGAGTCTGAGAAGCGCCCAATCTTACATTAAAATCTCCGATAATAATAAATTTAGTATGTAAGTTAACCTCTAAAAATTTACTGAGCTCAAAGAAGTCATGATCCCAGGAGGTACAGTTTAGATATATTGGTAAAATATGCAGAGTTTTAGATTTGAGTTTAATACAAATAACATCCTTGCCAGACAATTTAATAAATTTAACATTACCTAGATTACATTTTATACCATAGAGACATCCTCCTTTAGCACGACCAAACCTGACAGATCTAACCGCTGCCTGCCAACATAAATTATACTCAGAAAAATGATCTTTAAAAAAACTAAAATTATCTTCCGTGACAAAAGTTTCAATTAAAATAAAAATATCAAATTTTCTCAGAAAAGATAAAAATAATGGGTCACTTAATTTAGCCTTTAGGCCATTAACATTGTAAGACAACATAGATAAAGAATTAGTCGAAAGCCGTGATTGTTTGACCGTGAACCGCCGACAGACATCTTCTTCTCAGGATGATGGCAGTTGAACAGCTGGAGGAGTGTGGGGAACTTCTGTGCATCTCTGGTGACTTGCAAAATAATTTTTTGACTCCAACTTGTTCTGGTAGCCGGCATATCCCTTTTTACTAACTGAAGTCTTCCCATCTTCTTCTGTAGTTTGTTGAATGTTCTGGCATTCCGGTACACAGCATCGAGACCACAGTTCCTCTCCCAACAAACCCTTTAAGTAGTTAATGTTTTCTTTTTTTCCAGTAACTCCACTTTCTTCATCCCACCGAAATTCTTTACCATTTAAAATCAAAATATCCTTCCTGACCATGCACTTTAGATTCCCATCCTTCTTCCTAATTTCCTTACTTACCCAAAACAACCTCCTTCTTCTATTCCTCACGTTCCAAGTATAGTCTCTATCTATGTAAAAGCCGGTCCCCTTTAATTTTCTCGTATTTCTTAATATGTCCGTTACTACTTTACCTGATGTAAACAATACTTTTCTGGCCATAAAACCTTTAGCATCCTAAAGAGAAGCTGTTTTCTATCTTACCTTCAACTTCAACATTCAAAACATCCTTACAAAAAGTTGCTATATCTTCAACATTTTCTTTACCATCAAAACCTTTAAATATTAAGTTATTTCTTTTTAATTGATTTTCCACTGCTTCTAGTCTTCTTATCTTTCTTCTCATTTTCCAACTTCATTTCATCAATCTTCACCCTCAGATTTAAGTTTTCCTTTTGCAATCGTTTGATCTCTACTTTCAATTCTGTTATATCTTCTTTCGTTGCTAACCCCTTTGCATCTATCATCATAGAAAATTGTTTCATTAGTTCTCCGTAATCATTTATTTTAACATCTTTTTCACCCATATTTGAAATGCCTCTCTCTTCGATTTTACTTATCTTAATTTTTTCTAAAAATTCGGGAGATGAACGACTTCTTTTAACAGTTTCTCTCTTTTGATTTGGAGTCAATAAACCTTTGAAAGCCTCTTTATTATCTTTATGTGACTTTTGCATTTATTCTATTCTTTTTATCCTTTTTAAAATCCCTTTAGTTTAAATTTATTTCACGTGAGTATTATATAAAAAATATCGTGTAAAGGTATTATATAAAAAATTTCTTATTTTATTTGAAATATAACTGTTTTTATTAGCTTAATATTTAAATCTTTAATGTCTTTAAACCCTTTTGTTTTGTCTATAAGAATTGTTTATGATGATACTTTCATTAGGCGACTAACTTCAGAATCAAACGGAGTAGTCATTTCGATCGGGTTTGTGGTACTTTTTTTACAATCAGGCAGAGTAGAACTCGGCGAACTTCTATGTCTTTTTTGTCGAAATGATGTACTAGGTACCAAATTATTATTAATTTTAGGAGACATATACTGTATAACTCAAAAAATAGAAATATGAAATATCGACAGTTAATAGTATCTAGATAATGCAACAGCTGACTGAGTATGAGAAATAATATTATAAATACCAACAGTTAATGAGCGAACGTAAAACACAGTGGGAATAGTGCGAGTGAGATAGCGCTATATCCCCCACCACCTCACAGCTAGATGTTTACTATCAACTTCTCCAGATCAGAACAGTTCACTGTTTATACAAATAATAGTAAACAAACCCTTCCCCCTTCAATTATAATTATTTAATCTAAGTAAAAATTTGACCTTGAAAACTAAACAATTCGTTTTTTTCACTAAATTTTCTCGATAAGAAAAGCTAAATAACTTTTGAAATATCTTAAGTAAAGCAATCCAAATCAAGCAGTGTAAAATTCAAACACAAAAACACTGTACAAACACTTAAAAAAAGCGAAAAACTTAGAGCACATTAAAATACGTGTTCACACTGTGACTCTCAGACATCAACTCAATGCAGCTTGACTATCACCCACTTTAACCTTTCCCTGCCACTCTTCCGCCATACAGCAGCATTCAATGATGCCAATGATTCCAGCCTGGCCATTGCCTTTAAAAACCTTTTTCTTAGAATAAGAAAGAAATATTTAGAATTTTGATTCTATTATTTTAGATATTTTTATTTAGTTATAATTATTTTTATTTTAGATAATGCGTGTTTTTGGTAATCGAGTACGTTGGGTACCTCATGTGTTGGAGATACAGGACATTTTTGAAATAGTAAGTGTTTTTAGTTTTCTTTAAACTAACAGTACAAGTAGGAAGATTAAGTAAAAATCATTATGAAGTAAAAAATGAATAGCTGCAACAAAATTCCGTATCCAAAACACAAGGTGAATCTGAATCCTCTCAATCCATAGTTTTCAGTTTCATATGAAGAGCTGAAGTGCAATTCTGGTAGCTCTTCAAAATATCCATTTACCTACTGCTATCACCTCTTCATTTGACCCAAAACGTTTGCCAGCTACAAATTTCTTAAGGTTTTGGAATAAATGAAAGTCAGAGGGAGCCAAATCTGGCGAATAGGAAGGATGTTCCAATTATTCATACTTCAAAGCCCTCAATTTTCCCCATTGCTAAGGCGCCTTTGTGGGCGAGTGCATTGTCTTGGTGAAAAAGGATATCTTTCTTTTGCAAACCGGTTCCTTTTCTCTCTAATTATATCATCTAGCTGGTCAAGAAGATTTGCATAGTATTCCCCATTAATTTTTGGACCCTTTGGCTGGAAGTCAATCAAAAGAAACCATTGGGAATCCTTTCCGATAGCCAAGCAGCCATCAGAGCTCTGGGTGCACCAGTTATTAACTCTAAAATGGTTTGGGAATGCCTAGATAAACTAAACGATCTGGGCAGTAGGAACAAAGTCGCACTTTGGTGGGTGCCGGGGCATGTTGGCATTGAAGGGAATGAGACGGCCGACGCCCTGGCCAAGATAGGCGCTATGACACCACTTTTGGGGCCGGAACCTTTTTGTGGGATTAGCGACCAGTGTCTGTTAGAGGAACTTAAGAAGGAAGAGGAGACGAAGAGATCTCAACTCTGGTACTCCCTCCCCAGGTTGCGGCAGGCCAAGATCTGCTTGGGAAATTATAACCAACGGAGGTCGGAGGCCTGCATTGGATTGAGTAAGAACAAGCTCCGCGTACTTACGGGTTTCCTCACGGGGCATTGCCGACTTAGAGGACACCTGGCGAAGCTGGGCTTGGAAAGTGACAGCTCATGCAGATTCTGTGGGGAGTTGGAGGAAACTCCAATACATCTCCTAACAGACTGCGAGGCTGCCACTCAGAGAAGGTTCAGGAACCTGGGTAGCTACCAGGTGGAGGAGGGGGATATACCCTCTCTAGAGCCCGTCAGGGTATTAGGATTCCTCAGGGACCTCAACCTGATGGAGATATTGTAGAACGCATGTTCAATTGGGCATCCGTTCGGGTGCTATGGGCAAGCCTGTGGCACCCAGGGGGCATAGCACAATAGACCTGCTCAAGGTCGCAGTGCGTTGGCCCCCCGCTAAAAAAAAAAAAAAAAAACAAAAAAACATAGCTATCCACTTTCCAGCCGATGCAATTGTCTTTGCTTTCTTCAGTGCAGAACCACCGGCTACTACCGACTACTTGGACTGTTGTTTTGAATCAGATATAAAGTAATGAACCCAAGTTTCATCCATCGAAAACAAATCGGGCAGAAAATCGGTTGGATGGTTCTTCTTAATACAGCACAAACATTGCTGAGAAACTCGATTCCAAATTTGTTTTGTGATCAGCATTTAGCAAATGCGGCATCCATCTTGCACAAAGATTTCTCACACTGAATTCTTGGTGTAAAATGTGCCGTACCCTTTCCTTCTAAGATGCCTATAGCCTTAGCTATCTTATACACCTTTTATCGTCGATCATCTAGAACCATATTGTGTATCTTTTCGATATTTTCTTCGTTAGATGCAGTTTTTGGCCGTCCTTCACGTGGATCATCTTCAATCGATGTAGACAACGTTCAAACTCGGCTGCCAATTTTTTTTTTTTTTTTTTTTTTTACTGTTGATAAAGAAGGTGCAGAGACTCCTTATACAGTTTCACCAACTTTGGATGAATTTCTGTTAGCGATAAACCAATCCAAAACGAAGAATTTTATGACGGAACGGTATTCCAGTTTATTAATTTTGTCAAAAACACACAACACGCTTACTTCAAACAACCGTATAAAACAAAACTATTTGTCTGATCAAATTCACATTTGGTATTTACTTTTGCAACAAACTTTGCCTATATAACAAAACAGTAATTTCATTTGTAGCAAGTGCCATCTATGGGCTATGCCGAAAACTTTTCACCTTGCCCTTAGTATAACTAATTTTTGAGAAGGGATTAGCTCAGTGGTAGCGCGCTGAACATTCACTGAGGAAGGTCTCGGTTGTTCAAGTCCAACTGTGCTGCCCTTAGATTTTCTTTTCCTAGGAGCATCTACAGTGTTTTACAGTAACGAAAGAAAACTGCCCGAATAACCAGCCAGCTGTACACTGAAATGGATCCGAGGATAGATCTTTCATGTCGCAGTACTATCCTCTTAAAGAATCTCTACACTTAATTTTTAAAATAATGTATTTTTTTACTTCTTATTTTATAATTTTTTTTTTGCATCTTTTAGTATCATATGAGCGATAAGGAGATTGCAGAGGATGCAACAATTATATCGAAAGTACTAAGAGAGGTGAATTATTTCATAATTGATAAATTTGAAGCAAAATTCTTTATTCAATTTTATGTATTAATATAAATTATGTTTTCAGGTTTTACCTCGGGCCGTAAGCGAACAATGGCGTTCTATGCCGTATGACTTTGTAATGGTAAGTAGTCAAGTTCAACACACTTTATGATTTCTCTTCTCTTGTTTACTTGTTCAAATTTAACGTTAATATTCAATAAAAAAAAATCTTGCTATAAAGAAAAATTAAAATACAATAAAATATATTGTAACTCAAATTACAGAGAAAAGTGAAAAACGGCGATTGTTTTTGAAATACGTTCAAATTTTGGCTTTAGGGAAGGGAATAGCTAAGTGGTTAGCATATTGGTGCCCTCCACGCGTGAGACCCGGGTTCGAGTCCAGCCTGGGCTAACCCCTTAACAACAGCATTTTTTTTCTTCCTAGGGCCTCTACAGCTCACGGTTGGATATCTGTAACGAGAGAATACCGTCCGGAGCCCGGCAATGCACTGAGAAAGCTCCGGGCACCAATGACCATAGATGTTCACGCGCCTTAAATTAAAAAAAAAAAATATATATATATATATATTGTAACAAAAATTACATAGAAAAGAGTTAAAGTGATATTTTTTTGTTTCAGTTCGGCCCTACCGACGATTATTGGGATCTGTATAAACATAAAAAAAATACTATTAGAAAATTACTTTCTGAGCGAACAAAAGAAGAACCATATTTAGCTGATTATAGTGAATGTGATACTCATGAGAGGCGTACTTTTTGTATAGTGCCTAATAAAAAGTCGGTAAGTATATTATAGAAGTATTGATTATTACGTATATTGCGTCGTGTATATTTCAAGAAATTACTGTAAGAGTTTTAGTTGACAAACATATTGTAACGTTTTTCAAACTAGCTACTGCAACTAGTTGCTAAGTGGGTTCGGTTTAGATAAAACACACTAAACTTCTAACACCAATTTATTGTTTAACACAATAAATTACAAATAAAGCACTTAAATACACTGTTTAAACCAACAAAAGTTCTTTTAGTTCACTTTTCACAAACGCGCACTCCGTTTGTAACAAGACTCACTGGAGCTGTTCTTCGCAATTTATACCAGTGGAGAAGGGTATGGAAGCTTTTCAAACATCCTAGGCGCGGTAGAACGTGGGAAACCGCTACAGAACATTCTAGAACAACCTAGAGCAGTGATGGCGAACCTATGACACGCGTGTCAGTGCTGACACGCGAGCTCATTTTGGTGACACGCATCTTCAAAGATAAAAAATTTCATAATTCAAAAAAATCTTTTTTTTCTGATAATGTAGCTCATATAGTTAGCAACTCTCTCTGTTTACTACATATTTTGTGTTTAGTTTGTTTCATGGAAATTATAAATACCGATTAACATTTTTTTAAATTTTATCCCTGAAAAAGACAATAAATTTGTCGAAACGTTGGAAAAGATTTAAAAAAAGTGTACATTTTATTGACCGCTCCTCGAGATCTCCTTTAGTTGTTTTGCTAACAATTATTTCATCCACATATTTTTGTGAGACATTGTTCTCAGCATTAAATAATATTAAGACAAACAAACGGAATCGGTTAACAGATGAAGTCAGTGGCGCTTGCTTGGCCTTGAAATGCACCAAGTATAAACCCGAAATAGAAGATTTAGCAGACAAACTTCAGCACCAAAAAAGTCATCAGAGACATTTTCCGCGGTAGCCTGCTTTATTTTGTAGTCATCGACCGGTTTCGGGCGTTCGCCCATCTTCAGGATGCGTTTTTCAGACAGTGTGACAACACCGACATGCACAGAGCAAACTTAGTTTTCACACTCAAGTTTTCAACTCGACTTAATCAGAGACTGAACTTGGTTTCTAATCACTTTATATTTATTATGGACTGTAATAGATTTAGATCGGATAAATGCTTTACGCAGTTTGTCTCTTTCCTTCATAAGACTGCGAATTTCATTAGTTAACCAAGGAGCAGGCGATCTTTTAGTATGCACGGTACGAACAGGCGCGAAACGATTTAAAGATTGTAACAAGTTACTGTTTAATATATTAATTTTTTGATCGATCGAAGAGGTTTCCAAAAAATGAGACCAATCCAACATTTCTAAATATTTCAAGAAAGCCACGTCATCGATTTGCTTATAATTCCTGTGATTGAAAACAGGTTTATAGGTTGGAATGTGAATTAAGTAAGAAATTTCAATAAGATCATGCATAGAAAGAAAAAGTGACAGGTGTCTGAGAAAATGACTCACTTCATAATCAACAATACATAAATCAAGCCGAGTGCTACTAGTAGCAGCATGATGTGTGGGAGAATGAGGAACCAATGAGATACCTAGACCATGATATAAACTGCGGATATGGGAGCTGTCATATGAATTTTGTAAAAGATCGGAATTAAAATCATCACCAACTATTATAATATTAGAGTAATCGTGAAGAAACAGGCGGAAGTCATTCTCAAAGTCAGACAGAAAACCAATTTTGGGAGGACGGCTAACAGTAACTTAGAAAAACTCAGTCCAGAAATTTCAAGAATAATGTATTCGGGACGATGACAGAAAGCAGCATGAGAGGTTGCCAACAAGGAGGCAGTGAGTGAAGCATGAATGTATGCACCAACGCCAACCCCCCACCTTGCCAATTCTATCCCAACGCAAAAAATAGTAACTGTCCAAGTGAATATTTCTTTCAGAAATGTGAGGTTTCAGCCAGGTTTCAGTCACTCCAATGATATGGTAAAAATTTTGAGTAAAGAAATCTCTAAATTCATCGATATGCCCCAACAAAGATTGACAGTTAACATGGCAAATTTTCAAAGAACTAATCATTACAATAAGAAACACGAAATTCAAACTTACACGAAAAATTATAGTAACTATTTAAAACAAGTCCAAAAACAGTCTCAATTACAGAAATGTTTCCCCTTGAAAAGTAAAGATTATTTTTCAACTTCTTTTTGACTGTAAGTGTGTTTAACTGACAGAAACTTAAACAATACGCACCATTATATAAATGAGCAATTTTATAATGCACAGGGTTTAATTTGAAAAAATTTAAAAGTATAAAATTAATCAGAAATGAAATAAAATGAAAGAAGTAAAAGCAAAATGATAGCTAATGGGAAGGCTCATCACTTAACTTCATCGTCACTATCCGAGGCGTACCATCTTTCTTCTCAGTAGCACATTGCCATTAATCGCCCATACGTATTTTACTATATTATTACTTTCTCTTACTCCTAGTAAGAGGAAGTATTGTAATCGTGTCAAATTTTCGATATCGAGTTTTCACCGGAAATATCCGTTTTTGAGGTCCCCTGAGTCCAAAAAAGTGGTTTTTAGCGAATGGTCTGTGTGTGTGTGTGCGTGTCTGTGTGTGTGTGTATGTATGTGAACAGCATAGCTCAAAAACGAAAAATCGTAGAAAGTTCAAACTTGATATTACGTTTAGGTATCACCATGGGATCTGACGGTGCGTTATGTGTCAATATTCCTCAACCGGAAGTACCACTTTACTAGTTGTTTTTTTTACGTTTTTGCAATTTTCTCAAAAATGGCTCCGAAGATTTTCTTTAAACTTGCTATATCAACTACACATACAAAGAGCTACAACTTTTATTTGAAACATTTCTCCAGGAAAATTCATTTAAGGGCACTTCTGGGGGAGGGGTGGGGTTAGGTTTTCATCTTAACTGCTGTTTCAGTATATTAGACAATTCTGTCATCTAATAATGTTAATTAGAATTAAATATGTTGTTGAAATTCCGAGTTTGAAAAAAATAGATAACCGGAAGTGCGTTTTTACTGAAATATAATTTTCAGTTTTCTGGTATTTTCTCGAAAATGGCTCCAACGATTTTCTTTAAACCAGCGTTGTTAACTATACATATAAAGAGCTACAACTTTTATTTGAAACTTTTCCCCTGATAAATTCATTTAAGGGGACTTTTGGGGGAGGGGGGTTATGTTTTTCTTTAAAATGCTATCACAGTTGATTATACAATTCTGTCATCCAAATTGAAATAACTAGAAATTAATATATGACCCAAATTCCGAGTTTCAAGGAGATTAGTAAACCGGACAGTTTTACTGGACAGTGTTTTCACTTTTCGACGAATTTCATTAAATTGGTACACTAACTATAAATTTGTCAATTATAATTTTTGAGTACTGGAGTAGAGAAAGTTGTGTGAGTGTTTCACACCAGATTTTTTTTCTTCGCCAGCCGGGCAGCTCCGTAATATTTTCTTGAAATAACGAGTAAGTGACTCATTAATATACACTGGATGGCGTTCATCATGTGACCAACCTATATCTGTGGTATTCAATCTCTTTTTCACCTTCCTCTTCTCAATACTAGGTTTCTCAAGTCTTGCCTGAGAATCTTAACTATAACCCGGAGGAGGACGAGGAACATCAGTAAAGGAGAAGGGGGAAAGGCGTGAGAGAGTTTGCCGATCGCTGCAGGCAGTTGGGGGAACGCACGCTTACTCGGAAGGGCCCCGAGGAGGAGCAATTATGGGAGCGGAAACATGCCGAAAGTATTGTACTCGCGGCCTATATGAAGGGGCTCAGGGGCTCCTGGTTCTAATATAATAATAAATCTACGAGCGCAGTATAGCTTAATACTTCCCTTATCCACTAACCTCCCATATCCCGTACATCGATTTTTATTATTATTATTACCAATCTCGGGTGGGCTATATCCCGGCACTGCAGCCAACAGAGGCTTATTGTGCCACTACATCGGATTTTGGTCATCTATTTATTTCTAATTAATTTTGTTTGGATGATAGAATTGATTCGAATCAACTATGATAGAATATTAGAGGGAAACATAACCCCAACCCTCCCCCAAATCCCCCTCAAATGAACATTATCAGGAGAAATATTTCAAATAGTAGTTATAGCTCTTTATATGTATAATATACATTCCTGCTTTAAAGCAATTTGTTGGAGTCGTTTTCGAGAAAATACCAAAAAACTGAAAAAATACTGTTCAGTAAAAACGCAATTCCGGTCATCTGATTTATTTCAAACTCGGAATTTCAACAACATATTTAATTCTAATTAATATTATTTGGATGACTGAATTGTACAATGAACTGAAATAGCACTTTAGAGAAAAACATAACCCCTACCTTCCCCCCAAAAATTCCCTTAAATGAAGTTTCCCGGAGAAATATTTCAAATAAAAGTTGTAGCTCTTTGTATGTGTACTTGATATGCCAGTTTTCAAGAAAATCGTCGGAGCCATTTTGAAAAAATTGCAAAAAAGTAAAAAAACCAACTAGTAAAGTGGTACTTCCGGCTGTGGAATATTTTGATAGATGACCGACTGTCGGATCTCATGGTGGATACCTAAACGGAATATCAAGTTTGAACTTTCTACGATTTTTCGTTTTTGGACTTTCCTGTTCATATACATATATATATATATATATATACAGACCATTTTCTAAAAACTACTTTTTTGGACTCAGGGGACCTCAAAACGGATACTTCCGGTGAAAACTCGTTATCGAAAATTTGACACGATTACAATACTTCTTAGTAGGAGTAAGAGAAAGTGAAAGTAAACATTGTTGGTGCAGGAGAATGATTACAAAAAAAATTTTTTTGGCTCTTGCCAGCCATAGTTTTACTTACCAAAAACAAAAATCTCAAAAATAAACTAAAAAATAAATAAATAAATAAATAAATTTGTTCTTATTTGCTTTTTACAGAAAAGATTTCAAAATCGTGACCACATAATCTATCGACAATTAGCAGATAACTTTCTATCACATTATAAGAAATATGTAAGTAATTTTTTAATTATTTATTTATAGAAAATTACGTATATATATGTCATGAGCTAATTTTGTTAATTTTTTTAATTTCAGACACTAAAAGAAGTGGCAAGATTAGGTGGATATTTAACTAGGGATACTCTGGAAGAAATCTTTGATAATGTAAGCAACAAAGATAATGTAAATAATCAACTAAGATAGCATTTTAGAGGTAAAAATAACCACCCACCCCTCCCCACAAAAGTGCCCTTGAATGCATTTTCCGTGGAGAAATGTTTCAAAAATAAAAGTTGTAGATTTGTGTATGTGTAGTTGACATACCAATTTTTAAAGAAAATCGTTGGAACCATTTCCGAGAAAATTCAATAGAAAAAAATCAGTAAAGTGGTACTTCCGGTTGTGGAATGTTGACGGATAACCTACTGCCGGATCCCATGGTGATATCTAAACAGAATATCAATTTTGAACTTTCTACGATTTTTCGTTTTTGAGCTATGCTGTTCACATACATACCTACACATACAGACCATTTGCTGAAAACCACTTTTTTAGACTCAGGAGGCCTCAAAACGGATATTTCCGGTGAAAATGTCGATATCGAAAATTTGATACGATTACAATACTTCCTCTTACTAGGAGTTGTTGAAAAAATGTGGAAAAATAATTTTTTAATGGAACTTTGAAAAACTTTTTTTGTTTGTTTGTTTATGTTCCTGTGATGTAAAAAAATTTTTTTGTAAGTTTTCAAAGTTCCACTAAATTCTTTTTTAACTTCTTTAAGACTATCAATATTGTAACGCAGCCACTAGTGCCATCTAGGGGAAGAAACAGGCACCTCAAGTTCTCCTCGTGGCCGCTAGAAGCGCTAGCGGGGTGCTTCTCGATTGTTCTACAGCGGTCTCCCACGGTCGAGAAGAATCTAGACCCTTCTCCAGGTGGTATAAGTAGGAGAAGAACAGCTCGAGTGATGCAGTCTTGTTACAAATGGAGTACGCACTTATTAAAAGTGAATAAAAAGTGAACTGAGAGAACTTTTGTTGGTTTATACAGTGTGTTTAAGTGCTTTATATGTAATTTATTGTGTTGAACAACAAAAATGGTGTTGTTACAAGTTCAGTGTGTTTTATCTAAACCGAACCCACTTAGCAACTAGTTGCAGTAGCTAGTTTGGGAAAAACGTTACAATATATTGATAAAGACAAGAAAACTTTATCGTAACGTTGGCATAATTGAATCGGTTTCTTTCTTGACCGATGACTCAACAAATTTCTTCATAACATAATTCATCAACGGTAAACAAATAAGGGAAGCCAGCAAAGTGTACCTAGGGACACTTTTTGATTTTTTTTTTTTTTTTTGGACATTTATGGGGACCATTACCTAAAAGAGTAACTGTTAATGGGAATACAAACTTTGAAATCTCTAATACCTACAAGAAAAATGGCATTCATTGTAAGAAAGATGGTTTCTGAAGCCCTTCAACCGTTACATCAGGGGTATGTACTTTGGGACACTTGAGTGTTGTAACCGGGGGATAATAACTAGAAGAACACAATTTACATCCTTATTATTTTTATTCCGGTGAGGGGGGGACCAAACCCTACGCTATCCAAAGTCTCACTGGACCCCCATATAGCTACCCCAAGAAAAACAACAACAATCCGGGTCTAGAACAAATATCCAGTCCCGGGTCTAATCCATCTAAGATTCACCGCAGTCCGAATAAATCGGACAATAACCTTAAGGGAAATAGCCTAAGCTCCACAGACATCCTGCTCCGACCAAAGGTCCTGAACCAAATCTCCTCAACCCAGACATCTGTCATAAGATGGATGGGTGTTTCCTCCTCTGTCTCACAGACTCTACAAAATGGATCGGGCATGAGCCCCATTACGTAGAGATGTCTCTTTAAAGCACAATGTCTAGTAAGGGATCCAACCAGATGCCTGAGAGAGCTCCGTGAAAGACACAGCTACGTCTCACTAATAGCTCTGGCCGTAACCCCAATGAGCATTTTAGACTGCCGACAACCTACTGTACTCATCCATTAGGATGAATGCTGTGAAGCTGTCCATGACTGGAAGTCTGACAGACATGTGCCAAAAGATTCACCAACAGCAGGCTCGGGACCAATGAATGGGAGAGAGGCGCCTAATTTAGCAAACCTATCCAGCTCCTCATTTCCAGAAATTCCCACATGACCTGGTACCAAGACTAGAAGCACATCCTTCAGAGAAGAAAGCTCTTCGAGTCTTTTAGAACATTCTAACATCAATCTGGAAGTGAAGACACATGAACTGAGCGCCTTCAGCGCAGCAATTATTGCATTTACTAATGTAAATAGTACATATTCTTACGTTGCTATTTTTACATTTTCATTTTTTTACCAACAAAATAATAAAAGTATAATAATGACCCTAAAAATACTTGTAACTTCTGCTGAAAAACAGTTTTTCATTATTAATTTGGCTGTATCAAGGCATGAAAAAGCCGAACACATGTCTATAGGAACAAAGAATTTTTTGTTTTCTAATTTAAGGCGCGTCAACATCTATAATCATTGGCGCCCGAAGCCTTCTCAGTGCACTGCCGCCTCCGGACAGTGTTCTCTCGCTACAGACTACATTTTGTCCATCACCGGACAGTGAACTGTAGAGGCTCCTAGGAAGAAAAAAATCTAAGGGTAGCACAGCTGGACTCGAACCCGTGACCTCCGCGTGGGAGTCCAGTACGCTAACCACTTAGCTATTCCCTTCCCTACAAATAAATGGTTAACACAATATAGTCAACATGATCAATAACATTTTTACTCCATAGCCAATGCATAAAATCTAATGTCCCAAGATGGTACAACTTGTCCCTAGGTACAAACATCTTCCTATAATTTTATTGTATTATTACCATTTTCATCTTTTTGTATCATAAAAGAAGGAGTGTGTTGTTACTTGTTTTTTTTTTTGTTTTGTTTACTCTATTGCTGATTTCTTATTTTTATAGCCCTGGTAATGTCTCTTAATATCATACGAAACGTTGGCGAAATAAAGTTTTTGTTTTATTTAAACTGACCAAAATTTCTCAATAATCTACGTCAACCATTATAAATTTATTGGTCAAAATATTAAACGCTTTAATATTTTATTGTAATTACTATTATTTTTTTGTTTTGTTTTAGTTAACTATGTTTTTACGTTTAAAGAAACGTATGTTAAATAATGATGAAGTCATGATTGTAATTGAAAAGGTATGTAGTAATTACATATTTTTTTGTAGTGTGCTTGAAATATTTTTAAAAAGTCTGGTGTGAAACACTCACACAATTTTCTCTTACTCCAGTTTACAAAATTATAATTGACAAATTTTATAGTTTGTGTAACAAATTGAATGAAATTCGTCGAAAACTGGAAAAACAAACTGTTCCAGTAAAAGCGTACTTCCGGTTTACTAATTTTCTCAAACTCGGAATTTTGGCCATCTATTTATTTCTAATTAATTTTCTTTGGGTGATAGAATTGTATAATCCAACTATGATAGCACTTTAGAGAAAAACATAACCCCACCCCTCCCATAAAAGTGCCCTTAAATAAATTTTTCCAGAGAAATGTTTTAAATAAAAATTGTACATCTTTGCATGTTTAGTTGATATAGTAAGTTTCAAGAAAAATCGTCGGAGCCATTTTTGAGAAAATCGCGAAAAAGTGAAAACAATCATTTAGTAAAGTGGTAAATTATACGTACTTGCGGTTATCCGATTTTTTTTTTCAAACTCGGAATTTCAACAACACATTTAATTCTAATTAACATTATTTAGATGAGAGAATTGTATAATAAACTGAAATACCTAACCGCACCTCTCCCACAAAAGTGCCCTTAAATGAATTTTCCCTGGGAGGAATGTTTCAAAAATAAAAGTTGTAGCTCTTTGTGTGTGTAAGTAGATATACCAAGTTTGAAGAAAATCGTCGAAGCCATTTTTTGAAAAAAGCATTAAAAAAAAAACAAGTAAAGTGGTACTTCCGGTTGAGGAATTTTGACAGATAACATACTGTCAGATCCTCAATAACATAACATGGTGAAACCTAAACGGAATATCAAGTTATCTACTTTCTACGATTTTTTCATTTTTGAGCTATGCTGTTCACATACATACACTTCCCACATATATATAGACCATTTTCTAAAAACCACTTTTTTGGACTCCGGGGACCTCAAAACGAATATTTCCGGTGAAAACTCGATATCGAAAATTTGACACGATTATAATACTTCCTCTAATACAAAAATTAACATAAATTACATCTCTGAACATAATGTATATCCCGTCTGCCAGAAATCCCTAATTATTTAATAGCAAACAAATATGAATATACTACCCAGAGATATTTTCCGTGAAAGTCTCCTTCTTTTTTTGGAGTCATCGAACCGGTTTCGGGCGTTCGCCCATCCGTGAAAGTCTCCTTCTTTTTTTGGAGTCATCGAACCGGTTTCGGGCGTTCGCCCATCATCAAAATGTTTTTGTCAAAACAGTGTGATAACATAGATATGCATATAACAAATTTAGTTGATACGCTTTTGCTTCTTGCTTCTGTACAAGTCTATCTTATCATACTGTTTTGGTAAAAACATCCTGATGATAGGCGAACGCCTGAAACCGGTTCGATGACCACAAAAAAAGAAGCAGGCTATCATGGAAAAAATCTCTTTCCAACTCTGTGGAACCAACCACAACAAAGATGGCTATACTATACTTACAGATAGTATGAATTGAATTGACTGTAATAGTAAATATTACCAAAATAAAAAGGAGTGCTATACAGATAAAGTGATCATTTATTTAAATGATAATTTAAATGAATGCAAATTAATAAATTAATAAAATAAACATGAAAATATGACTTGTACTGCGATGACATATACAAGCAATTTTGGCTGAAAATAAATCCTAATAGCAAAGTAATTTCTGTGACAGTGACTAACATAATTTTTCCTAAGAATAAACAGATTTAAATATAATGCTATTGCTTACTTTAAAAACTATAACATACTATAATTAATTAGTGTCAATAATTATATTCAATACGACTGCAAAAGTCAGAATTAAAGGGGATTACTCTCAAGAGTTTGAGATAAATAGAGGTCTTAGGCAAGGTGACGTACTCTCCACAATCCTATTTAACCTGTCCTTGGAGAAAGTTGTCAGAGATATTGAGACAAACCCAAACGGAACGATATTTAACAGGTCAAGGCAGTACCTGGCTTATGCAGATGACATAGTACTTTTAGGAAGAACCTTAAGGGCTCTGGAAGAGTGCTATGACCAATTGGAAAATAGTGCCAGGGCTGTGGGTTTGTCCATTAATACTGACAAGACCAAGTACATGCTATGCTCTAGGCACGACAACCGAATTTGCAACGCTGCTTCTGTGACGTTAAGTGGAAGAACGTTCGAAAATGTAAAAGCCTTTAAATACTTAGGTACCATCTTCACTAAAGAAATGGATGTTAGAAAAGGAAATAAAGAGAGGTTGGCTGCCGGAAGTAGATGCATGTTTGCTTTAAAAAAGATCCTTAAATCCAAAAATGTCTCTCGAAAACATAAGATAAACGTCTATAAGACAGTTATCCGGCCGATAGTTCTTTATGCTTCGGAAACTTGGATACTGAATGAGAGCGAGTGCAATCAACTTCTGGTGTGGGAAAGGCGTGTGTTACGTAAGATTTACGGGCCAAATCTTATAAATGGCTCGTGGAAGATAAAAAGTAACACAGAGCTGAAAGAATTGTTTGCATCGCCGGATCTGGTTGCCGAGGTGAGAAGCAAAAGATTGATATGGCTGGGACATTTGGAGAGAATGGATGAGGATCGAGCACTGAAAAAGCTTTTCCGGAATCGCCTAGAAGGAAGGAGGAAAGTGGGAAGACCTAGAAGGAGATGGTTGGAGGATGCGGAGGAGGACCTCAGAAGGCTTGGTGTGAGGCATTGGAGAAGAAAGGCCCTAGATAGAGAGAGCTGGAGGCAAATTACTAAGGAGGTCAAGGCCCTTCAAGGGCTGTAGTGCCAAAAAAAACAAAAAAA
>JAAEAF010008018.1:0-28446 GCA_011037195.1 Triatoma infestans
GTGGTTTTTAGTAAATGGTCTGTGTGTGTGTGTGTGTGTGTGTGTGTATCTATGTATGTGAACAGCATAGCTTAAAATCGAAAAACTGTAGAAAGTTATAACTTGATATTCCGATTAGGTATCACAATGGGATCTGACAGTACGTTATCTGTCAACATTCCTCAACCGGAAGTACAACTTTAAAAGTTATATTTTTTACTTTTTTGCGATTTTCTCAAAAATGGCTCCGAAGATTTTCTTCAAACTTGGTTATATCAACTACACATACAAAGAGCTACTACATTTATTTGAAACTTTTCTACGGGAAATTTCATTTAAGAGTACATTTTGAGGAGAGGAGAGGTTACGGTCTCCTCTAAAGTGCTATTTCAGTTTATTATACAATTCTATCATCTAAATAATGTTAATTAAAATTAAATATGTTGTTGAAATTCCAAGTTTGAGAAGAATGGGATGACCGAAAAGTGCGTGTTTACTTTACCACTTAGTAAATTTTTTTTTTTTTTTCTTTTTCACGATTTCCTCAAAAATGACTCCGACGATTTTCTTGAAACGTCCTATACAAAACTACAAATACAAATATCTACAATTATTTTTTGAAACATTTCTCTGGAAAAATTCATTTAAGGACACTTTTAAGGGGAGGTGCTGCATTGCTGGATAAAATACCGGATGCTATCATAGTTGATTATATAATTCTATCATCCAAACAAAATTAATTAGAAATAAAAGATGGCCAAAATTCTGAGAGTTTCAAGAAAAGTAGTGAATCGAAAGTGCGCTTTTACTGAAAAGTTTTCGACGAATTTCATTAAATTTGGTACGTAACTATAAAAATTTGTTTATTAATATTTTGAGAACTGGAGTAAGAGAAAGTTGTGTGAGTGTTTCACACACCAGATTTTTTTTTTTTTTTTTTTTTTTTTATGCATTTATGTAATTATTATTCCAAAATCAAAGAAATCTAGAAAATTAATGAAAACAGAAGAAAAAAAATCTTGTATACAACACTCACGCGAATTTTCTGAAATTTAGAATGATTTCCTTTAAACTTGTAATTTTATTCATACCCAAGGCAGGTATTTTACTAGAAATGATTATGTTGCAGTTCAGCAGGCAGCGCTAATAGTATTGAATAAACTCAAATAATGTTTGAAATTTAGCGTCGCAGATAGCTCGAGAACAACCTAAAAATCGCCTTTTTCTTGGAAATAGGTTTTAAATAAGTGTGAGTCGTTTATATGTGTGTTTGTGTGTGTGTGTGTGTGTGTGTGTGTGTGTGTGTGCAATAAGCATTCCAATTTAAATAAAATCATTCTAGCCGTTTTCCCAAATATTCAAAAACCTTCTCTGTAATGTCGCAAACATCCTGTTAACCAAACATCATTCTGTTTTCTTCAAATTTGTAGTTCTAACAGTGCTTTCCTAATGTATCTTAAGGTTGTTATAAATAAGTGGCAGATCTGTAGAATTGAACTGTAGTAGACTTTAATAGAAAACTTAATGTCTCTGCTTCCCCGGGAACCTCCCAGATATTAATTTTCTTGAAAAACCTTATTATCAGATATAATGGTGGTACCTAAATGGAATATCATACAGTTCATAATCAATATCACACGGTTTCGTACATTTTTGTTTTTTTCGTTTTTTGAGATATTTTGTTCATACAGACAGACATTCATACATTCGCTAAAAACATTTTTTCGTAATCAGGTGGCCTCTAGTTGAAAATAAATTTCTAAAATTTGACACGATCGCAAATACTTCTTCTTATAGTGGTAAGAGAAAATACATTAAAGTTATATTTCCGGTTTTGCTGATTTTGATAGATATCTAAATGTCAGGTAAATATCCCAAGGTATATGGATAACGACTTTTTCTCGGAAACTAAGATGGCTAGAAAAAACTAAAAAATACATGTCCCCGTAGTTTTTTGTTAGAAAACCAAATTTAATTTGCAAATTTGTTTTGGTGCTTCCACAAGCGAGATACAGCCACCAACTTCATTTTTTCAAGTGGGGAAGTGTGGTTTTTATTTAAGAAACAGATTCCTCTATTTTTGTTGTAAGAAAAATTTACTTGAACGGTTTTTTTTTTCTTTGAGCGATATTTTATAAGTTATGAATGAAAACATGATTCCTATAAGAAATTTCAAAATGATATTATAACGGTTTTTTGATTGAATAAGAAGAAAAGTACTATTTTATTATAAATTTTACTCCTCATTAATTACAGATCTTGCTCGAACTGGCCTCCACCATTAGAGATGTATTTCTTTGGTCGTAAGGTACAATTGGCAGGAAAAAGCATGTGTATGCATCTCTAATGGTGGGGGCCAGTTCGAGCAAGATCTGTAATTAATGAGGAGTAAAGTTTATAATAAAATAGTACTTTTCTTCTTATTCAATCAAAAAACTGTTATAATATCATTTTGAAATTTCTTATAGGAATCATGTTTTCATACATAACTTGTAAAATATCACTCACAGAAAATAACCGTTCAAGTACAAATTTGACTAGCGATCTATGTTCAGTAGTGCACTTCCAAACCGTTCAAGTAAATTTTTCTTACAAAAAAAATAGAGGAATCTATTTCTTAAATAAAAACCACTCCTCCCCATTTGAAAAAATGAAGTTGGTGCTTGTATCTCGCTTGTGGAAGCACCAAAACAAATTCGCAAATTAAATTTGGTTTTCTAACTATGGGGACACCTATTTTTTAGATTGTTTCTAGCAATCTTTCCGAGAAAAAGTCGTTATCCATATACCTTGGGACACCCTGTATATATACGGGGTGTCTCAGTTCTTAATAGCCAAACTCTAGGAATCAATTGTACAGTTCAAATGCAACAAAAAATGGCTGGTAAAAATGTTTCAAATAATCTCTTCGTTCGAGAGATATTTCACGTTTTGTGTTTTTCCAACTTTTTACTACATGATCGTACAAAATCGCTAATAATTTCCGATGTGTTGAGGCTACAACAATAAATCCAATTGCACCATTCAAAACAACATTAGATTTCCTGTATAAAAATCCTTGTTTTCCAATCTTCCGTGTCACTTAAATAGTTGGCTAATATCATTAAAAACATTTGAAAATTTCAAAAAATTGAAATTGTGACAAATTTGGAATATTTACTGATTTAAAAAAAAAAAATACCTACAACTCGTCAAATTTCACAATTCGTCTAATGGGCTGCACATTGGTGTACCCAGATATGTAAATAACTTTATAGTAGGGTTTGAAAATAATGATTGAATGTTAGAAAACGAGGAAATTCTTGTGAATTCAACTCGACGAAGAAGTCAGCTTTGCATTCGAGAAGAAAGGAGACAGTTTGAGCATTTCCTCCAAAAAAACAAAACTTATTTTTTATGTATTTTTTTTTTTCAGAATACATATTATACTGATTTAAAAAATCAAGAAGAAACAATTTATTTTATAATGTGAATCTTTCTGATTTGTTTTTTTGTGAAACTTTTTCTATTTATGAGCTGAATTTGAACCACGTTTTCTAACAATCAATCATTACTTTCAAACCTTACTATAAAGTTATTTTCATATCTAGAAATATCAATGTACAGTCCATTACACAAAAAAGTGGTTGTGAAATTAGAAGAGTTGTAGGTATTTAAAAATAAAATAAAAAAAATCTGTACATGTACAAAATTTTTCATAATTTCAATTTTTTGAAATTTTCAAATGTTTGAACTGATGCTCTGGCCAACTTTTCAACTGACACTGAAGATTGAAAACAAGATTTTCAGGCAGGAAATCTAATGCTCTTTCGAATGGTGCAAACAGATTTGTTGTAGCCTTAGTACATCTGAAATTATTAGTGATTTTATACGATAAGTTAGTTAAAAGTTAGAAAAAACACAAAATGTGAAATATTTCCTGAACGAAGGATTAATCGAAAAATTTTTACCGGACAGACATTTTTTAATGCATTTGAACTGCATAATTGATTCCCAGAGTTAAATATAGCCATTAGGAATTGAAATGTATATTATAATATATATATATATACGCGCCCAGTTCATTTAAGAGAAATTTTTTTTCTCATTCTCAGAAATTCAAAACATTTACTTCCGGCAACATTTTCTTTTGCTAAACGTGTAGTTGCCATTAATATTTTAGTGATAGTGGAACTGAAATGGAAGGAACAAAGAAAATAGAACAATATCTTTGTAAAACAGCACATAGCAGTAGAGATAAAACTATGTATTTTTAAAAAGACTTTCTAACATTGTGAAGGAAGAAGACAAGAAGGCTCTTCTTCTTCTTCTGTCATCTTCAAAACACTCGACGCATTCTTGAGGATATCTGTTATATGTTATATATATATTAACTCTGACATCTTCTATTATACTGTGCGTGATGTTCTTAACCTAATATAATTCCGACTTCTCTTTTATATATATTTGCAAAGTTCTTTTCTATTGTTTGTCTCAAAAATTATTCCAAAAATAAGTCATTTAAAAAAAAAATGTTTTATAAAAATTATTTGTAGAAATATCGGTCAATTATGTAGAATCATTTAGATTACTTTCTCTTACCCCTGTTACCATGTCAGTTGTTTAATATTAAATTTTAACTATTAATTAATTGTTTGAATTATTCTGAATCTGCAAAAAGTGTTGTAAGCACGTGTACAAACATGTTGTTCTTCGATGACTATCCTGGAACAAAGTATTGCAGGAAGAACAAATATTAATAACAAAAAAAATAGCATTTAGTGCAACAGCCTATGAAAGGCCAAAGTTAGCCAGACCGCGTTTTTTATTTGTGGGGAGGTAGTAAGTCCATTGCTGTTCCATCGCCGTGTTGGTTCTGGTCTTTGCTACCAACTGTAGCTTTTTTCTCACATGTACTTTAAATGAGTGTGTCCGATTTAAAAAATCAGGCGAACAACACTTACATTGGCTTTTGTATCTGCTCGGTTAGTCAAGCTGCGTTGAAAACGAATTCTTATGTATCACCTTTAATGTAGTACTAGAATGTTGCAAAAGACTACATTCATTTCACCAATAAGACTAACGCCATTATGATTGAAATTGATACAAAACGTTAATTCATACAAAATATCAGATCATATACACGGCATTGTGGTTTAAGGAATCTGAGGAAGAAACTCGTATCAATCTAGTGCAGCGGTTCTCAAACCGTGAGGCGCGTCCCCTAAGGGAGGCGCCGTAACTTTACAAGGGGTGGCGTCAAATAAATGAACAAGACAAGACATCTGATATATTTTTTTATTCACTTGAAATATAATTAAAACGAAAACATTGAAATATGTCTGTAGACATAATGACTTTATATGTGCCTGTTTTGAAGTAACCAGCCTGTCCAGATTTGATTTTATGTTCGACATAGTCACTATGCGCTACCATTCTATTTAAACTTCCTTTCTAGATTTAGATTTTTAAACCAACTACAGCAGAAAAACCACTTTCGCAAAGATAAGAAGTGGGGAAAAGTAACAACATCCGAAGCTCTTTTGCTTCAATAAGGGAATAATTACATTACCAAAAATTTGTAAAGACTTAATAAGAAATTCGAACATCATCGTATGGGTTGCGAACATTCGGGTAATACCAGTAAGCATTACAAAGCGTTGCCAAATTGAATTTAAATTTCCGTTTATTGGGTTACTTAGGCTATCTTTTTATCTTATATTATACAGGGGGCGCAAAATTATTCAAGATAAAAAAGGAAGGGGGTTGGGGCGAAATGCAAAAGCTGATCAAGTGCTTGGGTTATGAGAATATATAGGTTCAGGAACTTTGGTCAGAACAGGATGTCTGTGGAAGAGTTTAGGCTATTTCCCTTTAAGATTATTGTTTGTTTTTTGGACTGTATATCTTAGGTATCTAGGTCTGGATTCTTGTTGGAGACTGGTTGTTGTTATTGTATTTTGTGCTAAGCGTATTGGACCCAGAGTGGCTTTGGTTAGGGTAGGGTTTGTTTATCCAGCCCTCTTTTGAATAATAATAATTATTATAATCGCCATTTACAATCGTCCGCTTTGAAATGACAAAAAATAAGCTAACTAAATATTAAATTATAAATTCATTTTTCTACTGCACTGCAATAATTTTTTATGTTATAATATTCTATAAAAATATCCTTGAAGAAGAATTCATTGATTTCTTTTTCTACATTTTCATCTCTAGAGAGTGGAATATCACTTATTTCTCTAGGGAGAAATGTAATTTCAGTGCTGTCAATATCATTTTTTTTAAATATCACATTTTAAAGTTACTAAAAATATTAAAGTTAAACATGAATTCCGGAATTATATATATATTTTTAAATAGTTTAAAACTATCTACACAAACGGAATAAAATACAGCCCAAATGGTATATATATGGCTTCATAATGGCGGCAACACTGACTTTTAAGTCCAAGGTCTCTCTTTGCTTTAAACCTTAACTGTGAATTAGTTCGCTCAAAGCATAATAGCTAAAACTGCAAAAGGTTCTGTAATTATTTTGCTCATTAGTATAGAAAATTTCCCGAATATTCCGCGTGAAACCTATAAATCATAATGCCAAATGAAGTGCGCCGAAATTGCCTACACTCACAGAACTAAAAAAAAGTTACTGTGTTTCAATATATTGTCATTCAAATATCCAATTTTTTTTTTTTTGGTGCCGCTATACCAAGTATGATTAGAAAAATTGTGGGAACGAACAGTTGCCCTGGACATTGCAACATATATAGGTAACGGAAGAGCAGATAATCTGGCTAAGAAAGGCTGTTGTACAGACTTTACAGCAAGAAATAGCCCTTGCTTTTAAATCAGCATTTGGAAAAAAGTTAATGACTGTACTCTTGTGAATGAATGTACTCTTAGAAGCTGATTCGATAGTTGCTAATATGTACAATGGTGACTTTATCATACACAAAATCAGAAATTAGAGAACAGGAAAAAAAATTCATTGAGGCCCTCCTATTACCGTATGACAGTTGTTAAAGGTTTAAAATGATTCAAAGATCTAAAACCTCAATTCTTTCCCCTACTTACATAATTCTTGAAATTTTATCCCAATTTTTCGGATGACAAGTTTATCGGACAATCTTTATTTGTTAAACAGAGATGGTAATATTGTTGACTATCATAGTTCCAAAATAACTTTAATTGTTTTTGAAACACCAAGAACATTATCAAGTATCTTTCTACAATTGGTGAATGTCCAAGTCCGGTCAAATGGAAAGAAGAAATATATGTAACAGCAACCAAAGAGAGATCAGCAACCAAAGAGAGTAAAGAGAAGAGAAACAAACCCAACCAGTGTCTCGAACTGGAGTGGGAGAAACTGTATAAATACAGCGACGGACAGTCCATGGGAGGACAGTACGATACAGTGCAACACAGTTCACTATAGTTCATTATCTCGCCAGTCACTTCGTGTCATTTTCATACCACTCTACCTTAATCATTCTCGATTGTAAAGTCCAGGCAGACTGTGTCTCTTTATTGTTATAGATAGTTAACCAGTTTAACGAACTCTTCTCATTTCATCAACCAGACCTAAATTCTCTCCACCTAACACATCCAATATATATATATATATATATATATATATATACTGCGACATGGAAAGTCTCAAATTTGTTCAATACAACCATCACAAAATATTGTTGGTTGTGAAATGGTGAAAAATGCCTAGTATCACTGGCATAACAACGAATAGCCTAAAAAAAAAAAAAAAATAGATTGTTGGCTTAATTTTTATAAACATAACATTATGCTATTGACAATAAGTGAGCACTTTATTAATTTTAATTAATTGTTAAATGGCTACTTGATCACAAGTATATCATAAACCATAAATTAATTAAAGCAATGATATATTAAAGTTGATTATCTTCATGATATATCTTAATTTATATTTGTTACAATTTGTATTGTGTCAAAATTTAATACAGCTATGTATTTATTTATTTATAGAAGCAACCATTTTACAATATAAAATGTCTTATTACTTTTAGTAAATTAAAATAAAGTGGAAAAAAGATTTTCTTACAACATTTAAGTGAGTTTTTAAAGGCTATCATCATTCATTTAAACTTCTTTCTTTATCATTGTTTATTGTATGGGCACAAAATATAATGTGGACATTACACGTAAATGTAGCAGTTCGGTTCTCTTGGTGCCTTATATGGGCTTTAGGATTTATTTCATGCCATAATGTATTAAAGATCGTAGAAATAAAACATTATTTAACTTGTGTTTTTTTTTTGTACCATAAAAACAACCTATAAAACATAAGAACTATATCCTTAAGTATAAAAACTATAACCATAAAAAAAATTAACAAATGAATGTTAAAATTTATTAAATATTAATTTCTATATTTATGTAAACTTCATTAACATCATTTTTCACAACCAGATGGTTTATTAAACGGAGCTTTAAAAAATAGTTTTGTTTCACTGTTTCTGTTTAATGAAACCTATCTGCTAAAATTTAACAGAACTTTTTCTTTTTGCTAGATCTTCCAAACTTGTGGAGATTTTTAATTTTGCAATCAATAAATTGTTCTCTTCCATCAGATATGAGATAACGTGTTTCTGGAGAAGTAGAGTAGCCTTTTCTTCATGTATCTTGGTATTTCTCTGTGGGTTTCCCAGGCTAACACCACGAGCAAGACTTTTATTCACACTATTAATAAAACTGTAGTGGGAATTGATCCCAAAACTATTTGGTAGTTGCATACCCACGCTAGTAAATCTAGTTCATACCATATATACATTGTGTACTTTACAAACAGCCCCATTCCCTGTACAAAGGTTCTCAAGGGAGCCACAAAACATCTTTCAGGTTGCGATGAATTTGCTTTTGTCGCCAGTTCCTCTAAAGCTAACAAACACACACACACACACACACACACACACACACTTAAACAAACAACCAAAGTTTGGTGTTTTTTTTTATTTTTATTTATTTTTTGCCTGTGTACATAAATACAATATAAAAGGCACGTCAAATATAAGGAAAACAATAACAGCTATATGCCACTAATACTAGAATAACGGACTTCGCACTGTGTATTAAAAAACTAACCTTATATTATATATTAAAACTTTCAGTGTTAAACAATTTAGCAAATTTTGGTAACTGTAGCAATCGTTCTGCAAGAATTTTTGATTGGATAGTGCTTCTGTTATTTTCAATCATGCTAAGGATTAAGAGTATTCCTTCTGGGTCACTGTTTTTTCTTTCCAGCATGGTGGCCCAAACTAACATGAGACCAATCTGATTAAAAAAAAGATGACTGCTCCAGAATTGCTAAAAACTGTGGTTCCCATGGGAGCACACAATAGATTTTCTATGTCGCTCCCATAGAAAATTTTCTATGGAATTGACTTCAAAGTTATTCCCTTAACACCTGCATTAAATAAAAACAGAAACGGATCTCTAAAATGGGAACCCCCGAATCATCTATTTGGTAACTACACTTTCAGTATTGGCAGCAATGCTTTCATGATTTATCAGACTGGACAGTAGTTTTGCTCAGTTTAGATAGAAGAAACCAACAATCGGAATGCTGTTTATCTCTAGACAATAGTGCAAAACATGAACCGGCGCCTCTTCCGATTCTAGCAGCACCTGGCTGTAGACGTTGTCTACGAAGCACGTTAGAAATAGATGTCTATTCATCCGAAGTCATGAGTTTTGCGCCAATTCGCCTTCTGTAAAAGGCTTGAGAATGCTGTTCGTCTATTTTACCTAGGTTGTCTACTCAATCTGCTCTCAGTAATCTTGGTCGTCCTTTACGAATTTTTAATGGATAATCGTAAAATGCTGTCACAGAGTGGTTCGGAAAAAACAAGCTAGCGTCCTCTTCATGAGTAAAAGCTTTTGATTTACAAGTTAGCCTAAACGCAGTAATTTTCTTTTCAAATAGTATTATTGTAAAAAAAAAAAAAAGAACCTGTCTGTTACTTGTTCCTAACCGAAATTTATAGTTCCTGTATAAGGGGAAGGGGGAACAATGCCAAACTTCTAGCAAAGTTGAAGGCCTTAATATTCATGAAATATTCTCGACATCTCTTATGTAAAGTGAAGTTGGAATTTACGACCATACACCGGTCAAGTGTCCGTGGACAGAGGCGGATAGCAATTTTACTCTACTATATTATTTATTCACATTAATGCTCATTAAAATCCAAGGCCAGCTCCGGGAATCAAACCCAATACTTCAGCAATATACCTCACCATGGAATGAAACCTTGGGTACCCTAAAGCTCCTCTTTCATAGAATAATTTCAATTATTTAAATAACTTTTAACGAGTATATAAATATTTACGAGGTATCCATTAAATTTCTAAATTACACAAACAATTAGCATTGAACATATTTAAAGCGTTCAGATATTTTAATGAATAAGTAACAAAGCAAAGAGAAACTATACTTGAAAATGTTTAAAACAAACATGACCCACATTTCTTCTTTTATTTCGTTTTGTTTCTCCATTTGTCTGTGAAACATACATTTATCACTGTTGTCGGTTTCAATTACACAGACGACAAATGGGGAATGTATTTATGTGTCAAAGTGGAAAAAGAAGTATTTTTAGAAAGAAAAGAAGATGGGCATATTGTTATGGACAGGAAGTAGGTATAAAAAGTGACCACTGTTGCCAACATCACACTCCCCAGGCTCTTAGAAGCAGAATTGCCAACCAACTATGTTCCCTTTTAATAACATCACTAGGAACGTTACAAGATGATATTTGACAATTAACTTCTTTTTTTCCGTCGAATCCTGGGATATAATTAATCTCCGTTTTCTTGTTTATTTAGGTGGGGGAAAAAAGAAAAAGGAATATGTGTTTTCTTCTTTTAACATACATGTGTGAAATTTTCAACATACATGTTTCAACATGTAGTGTGAAAATATTGTGCAGCTATAATTTTTAAGATAATAAGGAATGGATTATTTAAAATAACTGCTAAATCGATCAATATCTACTTCATCTTACCGTGTGAAGGAAGAGTAATTATTGCTATGATATCAAATCTTCGAAATTATCGTATTATGTTTTGATAAGCCCAAATTATTTTATAAGAAGATTCATTTAAATTTTCCATTACCACATCACCCTAGTCTATATGAAATTTACAGTTTAACCAGAAAATTGGTTAAATTTGGAGCTACTTATCTTTAAGTTATTTTTTTTAAATTTCTCCGAATAAACTAACTGTATAATTCCGCAGAATTGGTAACAGTACCGTCCTGAGCTCTCCTGAGTCTCCTGAGAAAAACTTTCTTCAATACCATATGCTTAGTTCCAACTGTAACGCAAATCTCTTTGTTATTGCTACTATGTTTGGCACTAAGATCATTTTTGTCCATCTTCTTTGCAAAAATTTTAAAATAGAGAACCTGTTGGTAGTCACATGTGGGAGGAAGCAGGCTAACCACTTCTTGAGTGATCACGGTGTCTCTGCGGTTTCCTCAGCCTAACTGCACGAACAAGGCTTACCTGTCATCTCTAACACTGTCACCCTAGGCCACATAATGCCTGCAAAGGCAGTCGGTGTGTGCAACTAATTGGGTTTAGCGCATCGAGTGGACAAACTTGAGCTATTACTGTCACATACATTCACCACCACCCGCACATCGTGTACACATTCAGTTCAGTACACATCAGTATTAACACTGATACCCAAAGGAGTGTAACAGATCTATTAGGCCACAGTGGATAAGAGGTTTTATAAGAACTCTCTCTACACATCAAACATCTCAAGTCACACTAAATTCGTAATCTTACAAAAAAACGGTATCAAATTTAGTGTGCCAAAGGTGGCATACACCTTTCAGTTTGCACTCAATTTGCCGAGAGGTTAGTAAATGGGGAATATTGTGGCCGCCTGTTGGCTCTGAAATAGGTTGCGGTATCGTTTTACATTAAAGGAAACCTTTTTTGGTAGTGCAGGTGAAAATGTTAATTAATTCGCCCAATAAGGTCATGCTGCTGTAAGGACGAATGTGGGCCTCCTTACTGGCCACTGTAGACTTATCACGCTAATGCGTCGCATGAGCCTGATAATAGATAGTTGTGTCGGGAGGAAAAAAGACCCAGCACTGCACGTACTATGTCAGTGTGAAGAACTGAGACTTCGCCATCTTGGGCAGGAGAAATTAACGTTTACAAGCCATACCCATAACTTTTTCTTCAGACTCCTAGGTCTAATGGAACAGCTGTGATTGCAATTCGTGGGTGGCACAATAGACCCATTGGGATCGCGATGGCGTAGGGTTAATAGCCAACTCGCATAGAATCTAATTTAATATCTTATCTGAAATAGAGTGCTTGGCAAACAAGTTTTTCTTGGAGCAACTGTACATTTGTACAATAGATCTCCTTTCAGTTGCGAAAGAGAGCCAAAAATGATGGTGTTGTTAGGCTGAAATACTCGAAGAGATAAAGTTGTACTCGATTTCTACTTTCTCTTGCTCCTAGCAGCAGGAAGAAGTATTGTAATCGTGTCAAATTTTCGAAATTAGGTCTTCACCGGAAATATGTTGTCCTCTGAGTAAGAAAAATATGTTTTTAGCGAATGGGATGTGTGTGTAGGTCAAAAATATCTCAAAAATGAAAACTCCGCAAGAAGCTTCAACACCTTTTAGATTTCATTTTTATCATTACCACAACATCGGACATGAATGTTTTGGGCAAAATCATGCAACCGGAAATGTGACTTACGGATGTTTTTTGTTTTCAGTTTTTCGATTTTTTTTTTTAAGTTTCCGGTTTCCAATTTGTATTAATTTAAATCTGGTATATTGATTGCACCCATAGATATGTTTGCTTTTTTTATTTGAGACATTTACCCTGGAAAATTGATTTTTGGAGGATTCTGAGGGGATAATATCGTTAAGCTTAATCCATCCAGCAGTGCTGCTCTGTCTAAGCCTCTACAGATCACTATCCAGTGATGGACAGTGTTGTGTGTAAAAAGGGAACATTGCCCGGTAGCCGGCAGTGCAAAGAGAAGGCTCGCAGGGCGGGGCACAATAAGATCTATAGTCGTAGTGCAATATCCCCTAGAAGAATCTAACGATAAGCTTTACTCTAAAGTATTACCTCAATTTAACCATATACGGCTCTGCCACCTATATAATAGTAAATAGGTATTGCAGAGGCATTCTTAGAATTCCAAATTTGTGGAAAATCGGTTAATATTGTAAGTGCGACTTTTCAGATTAAGTTTTTGAGTGTTTTAGAATTTTCTCAAAAATGACCACAGCGATTTTCTTTTTCTATAAACTTGGTATGCTAAGCACACAAAACTTATCACTATTATTTCAAACATTTTACCGAAACAATTGGTTTTTAGGAATTTCCAGTATTTGTAGCGTTAAATTTCATATGTTATTTGTTCTATGGTTTAGGCTGTAGTGTATATTTAATGTATCTATGCTGGACTTTAACGAAATCACATCTGCCAACCACCTTCTTACCTGCCAGGTAAGATGCTTGTTCCCCATTAATTTTATTTTTAATATTCGGGGGACTTCGTTTTACTTCTCATTGTACTAATAACAGCTTTTAAAGAGGGAAGGGATTAGCTCAGTGGTTAGCGCACTGGACTCCCACGCGGAGGACTCGGGTTCGAATCCAGCTGGGCTACCCTTAGATTTTTTCTTTCTATGAGCCTCTACAGCTCACTGTCCGGTGATGGCTCAGGGACACCAATGACCAATAGATGTTGACTCGCCTTAATTAAAATAAAAAAAAACAGCTGTAAATGAAAGCCATGTCAACGTTTCGCAGAAGAACTTTTTTATATTTAATTTAAATAATTAACTTATCTGAAGGAATAATAAAAAATAAAGAAAAAATAATAATACACCAATTATAGGTACAAAAAAAAAAAATTGTATATATATATATTTATATAAATATTTACAAAACTGACAAAAATTCAGTATAAAAATATTAACACTTCATTGTATTGTACGCAAAATTATATTGCGTTTTTTTAAAAAAAAATATGAAAATCAAAAATATTGGCACAAAATGTACAGGTATCACACACTTGCACAAACACAAAAAAACAAACAATAAATACGTATTTGAAAAGGTACGGCCCGACCAAATCGTGGATCCAAAATTAGGGTTTTAATAATGGTGGGGATTTTTTTTTATTTATTTTTTTTTTTTTTTACAAAAAAAATAATCGATTACTAAAGAAACTTAGAATACTTTAAAAAAAAAACTATCGCTTTATAGTCGTCGTTTTTGTCGTTACATCGTAAGAATAATTATTCGATGGTGATTCAAAATATACATAGCTACCTTCTGGTTGGTTATTATTGTTATTATGATTGTGATTATGATTATAATTATTATTATTATTATTATTATCATTTTTATTATTATTATCATTATTATCATTAATGACATTGTGATTGTTTTGTCTAGGTTCTATGTTTTGGTCATTAGCCTGTTCTGAAGATATAGTGTGCGTAACATTCTGACCGTGTGAAGGGTTGTAATAAAGTGCTAACTCATTAACCAAAGTATTTGGACGATTAATTGATTCTTCAGCATTCAACGTTTCAGGTATATCGTGTTTCATTTCAGCCACTGGAGCACTAGCCGACGCACTAGCTAAAGGTTCACCATAAGACTCACCACCAAAACTTGGTTGAACTCCTTGCACGGTAGCTGGTTGGTGCTCGATTGCCGCTAAAATGTCCTGTAATAATCCATTGGACAAAACATGTTCATGTGAATTGCCACCTTGAATTTGTACGGCGTAACTTTCAGCATTCACATTACCATTATGAATTGGAATTTCCAATGAGTTACTCAAATCCAGCGATTGTGATTTTGTAATATGCGTATTTTCTAGACCTAATGATTGTACAAGAGCACCATGGTTTATATCATTTTCTATTGGTTCTGTGGGAGTGGCAATATTAAACGATTGTTCCGAATGTGCGCCATATGTCTGAAAACCATCTGGTGGTGTAAGATTTATTGATGGAGATAATTCTACTTCTGTGCCACTTCCATGATTTTGATAATTTTGTTGTTGAAACTGTTCATGATGCTGATGATGTCCATGTAATTCTTCAGAAACTGGTTGTGGTACTTCTGGTACACTCGGCGGTATATAAGTACCACCTTGGAAAGGTCTTCCATGACCTGTTGTCTTATATTCAGCAGACTCTCCAATTGCTTCAATTAGTCCTTTAGGAACTGGTTCTCTGAATTTAACTGGGACTTTTGGTTGTAGATTTGGTCCTTCTATTTGCTTTCCTGAAGGTACACCATATGATAGACCTAGGGTTGGTTTATGAATTGGTGGTGTGAGATCAGGTGGTGGAGTTCCGCAACAAGTAGCTAAAGGAACTCCAAAATTTCCTCCTTCGGGAACGCCATATGTGTTGCTGGGAGGTCCGTAGCTTCCACTTGGTAGAGAAGCTCCATGGCCATCACTTGGCACTCCATATCCAGCACTGGGAGGTGGCAAATAACTTCCACCTATTAATCTGCCCGATGAACCGCTGTGATCTAGAGAATTTCCAAACCCTATTCCCAAATTTAATGATGCTCCGCCAGTGTGGGCAAATGATATAGCTCCACCAATGTTGTGATCTCCACTTGTTCCCAAGTGACCTGCATGTCCAAAAACATCACTATCTCCTACAGAATTTGTGGGGAGTCCATATGAAGTACTTGGAGCAATTGGTGGTGGGCTAAATATGTTACCATGTGAAACTGAAGAAATCGATGTGGTAGTTGCTGTAAGAGGCAATCCATAACTTCCACTTGGACTAAGAGGAGGAGTGCCATATGAAGGACCTGGTGATGGTGGTCCTATATCCCCACCAGATGGAAGTCCATAACTTCCGCTAGGAGGTATGAGATCCACGCCCTGAGGCTGAACTTCTTTAACAGGTGTACCATACTTATCTCCAGGAGGACTCAATGGTAAACCATAATTCTGACTTGGTGGAGGCCCATAATTTAGACTAGGAGGAGGCCCATAGTTTTGACTTGGTAGACCATAATTTTGAGTAAGTGCTCCCAAATGTGGAGAAGGAAGTGGCCCTCCATAATCGCTATTACCTCCGCCACTAGGCAGAGGTGGTGGAGGTCCATCATATATTCCTGAATGATGATCAAAGTTTGTATCACCATTTGGTAAACCATAAACATCATTCGGCTTTATCGCCAGTCCTGGAATTGGTTGCCATCCATCATAAGTAATTTGCGGTGGTGTAGGTGGTGAAGGTATTCCATGTGGGCCCTTTAAATGCGATAGTGGTGGCCCATAGGAAGGTTTAGGGACGCCAAAATTTAACTTAGGCGGAGGACCATATATTGGTTTCGGTGGCCCATAAATGGGTTTAGGCTTTGGTGGTCCATATTTAGGAGGAGGCCCATAAATATCTTTCGGTGGTCCATATATTGGTTTTGGTGGACCATAATTTGGTTTTGGCTTGTTTGGAGGGGGTCCGTACAAAGGTTTTGGTCCGAAATGTAATTTAGGCGGTGGTCCCACTATATCTGCTGGTGGTGACAAATTTGGTGGACCGTAAATATCTTTAGGTGGTGGACCAAATTTTGGGGGTCCATAAGATGGTTTCGGTGGTCCGTAAATTCCCTTAGGTGGGCCATAACTAATGGATGGCTTATGTGGTTTTAAATGGATGGGTGGAGGCGCTAGATTAGGTGGACCATACACTGGTTTTGGAGGTCCATAAAATGGTTTTGGAGGTGGTCCTGGAGGGGGACCGTAGACTGGTTTAGGACCTACATGTGGATGTGGTGGACTGTAAGAGTCAGCAGGCAATGGGGCGCCGTATGAATCACTTAACCCAGATGGTGGTAAAATAAAGTCCGGAGAGGCTATTCTTCTGTTTACAGTTTCTGATGCTGAAGTGTCTGTATCGCCTTGGTTATTTGTGCTGTTGTTGCTTGATTGCTGCGGTGTAACCACGGCTGCTGTGAAGCCGGCTAGTAGCGCCACTACCAAGGGGATCACCTGCAACAGCAACACAGATCGTATTATACTTATTTGTAAATACATTGAAATAAAATTTAAGAATAATAAAAAAAATGTTTTAGTATACTATAAAATAGAAACGTTTATTCAGTAAATGTAGGTTAATAAAAAATTAAATCGTTTGATTGTTCCCGCTAGAAGCTGATTCAAGCTCCTACTATGAACTAGGAGGAATAGGACAAAAAACGACAGGCTGAATGGTTTAGCAAGAAGCAAGAAGCAACCTTGAAGGATTAACCCTATTCCAAGACTTGATTTAGTCTAATCAAGCTACCGAGAAGAAACACAGCCAGTCAGGCATTCAAGAGCTTAATATGCAAGTCTATAACACAACCATCAAAGAGTTTTTCAAGAAACTGATTATAACATGCAATCAACTGTCTCAACTCGTTTTCTACCATAAATCCTTTTACAGGGCAGAGAGTACTCACGAAATTAGCCACACAAACCATAGTTCTAACTAGCCACTTTGCTCTTCAAGCGACTCACATCGATTCACAAAGACTCACATTCCAGGTTCACCATCAATATCATCACTCCTAGGTCAGTCACTCTATTTTATCTAACACATTCCTCCTCAAAAAACTTGTAAATATAAATTTGTAGAAAGAGCAAATACTGAATATTGTGATAAATAATCTAGATTATAATTCTTTAATAATATATAGATGCTATACAATGTACAGTAAACTAAAATGTCAGAGAGTTTTCTATCACAAAATCGCCACTAAACTTGGATTTTCTTGAAGAAATTATTCTAATTAAAACTAATTTGTAATAACAGTAAACTAAGTTAAAAGCAAAAAATATATAAACAAAAATGCTCGAGCATTTTCAAGAAAATTGCACATAAAAGAGAAAAAGTTGTGCAGTAATAAAACTTGTATAACCGATTTTAACCAAAATCTTGGCAAATATTTTTTGGCGATGCTCAACAGAATATCAGTCAATATATTTGGACATCGCTTCCTTTTTAACCGATGTCAATTTTAGAAACAAACAAATACAGAAAAATGAGTGAAATTATAACATACACATTCTTTCCGACAGAAATGGAAAGTTAAAAAGTGGAAGGAAGCAATTGAATGAGATAATTTTAACAAAAGATCATTTATTTAATAAAATGGAAAAGGTATTTTCAAAAGAGTAAAGCACAATTGTCAAGTATTTTAGAAAGTTTAAAGCTTTAAAGAATTGATTAAAGTTAAAATCTAAAAAACCGGATGATATAATATGTAATAAATCTTCATTAAAATAAAATATTTAAATAATAAAAGCTATTAAATATAAATGAACTGGTTTGAATAAAAAGAAATCGTATGCTTGTGCACAGAATAATATAACAAACAATACGAGTTATTTTAGGGTAGACGTATTTCTCAATCTAGCAAGGAATTCATAAAAGATGACCAAGCAATCATATACCTTAAATAATAGCTTGAGTTATCTAAAATTTTGTAAACTGAAGTGAAAGGCAAACTCCAGAATGTTTTCAAGCCCATGATGGCTTTAATAAAACTTTTTGTTCCAGATTTTATTCATTGACAGATTAGAAAAAAAAACAAAAAACAAAAGAAATCGATGACTCATACAAATATGTCAACAATTTGGAAATATTTTGACATTTGAACTCTGATGTCAAATTTGAAAGGTAAATCAATTTTTTTTTTTTTTTAATTAAATTTCTTGATTAAAACCATAGTTATATCTTGTATATATGAATGGCCAAATTTATATTATGTGGCCATCAATGGGGACACTTGCTAATATTCAATAAAAGTTCCATTCATTTTTAATTAACTACATTATTGTACAACTGTTCATATATAGTACAATGATGGATGGAATTTCATAATTAACGATTCCTAACAGATTTCCCTTCCACTAATTTCAAATCACGGAAATCCAGACCTAACTGAGTTCAGTAAATTCTAATCTCTTTGTGGAGAATCCAAATAAATGTGGTGTAAAATACACATACGACTTTCTCACTTATACACTTTGACAGGAGTGAAAGTGATTACATTCTAGTCCAGAAGAGAACGGAAATAACATAATAACCAAACACATATAATTTTTGAAATGTAACACTATTCCATGGAACAGTAATTTGCAAGCACATACTCGTAAAAAAAACCAGTTAGCTGGAATTATTTATTGCATTTTAACAAAGTAGTTTGAACTATACAATAGAACATTTATATAGAGTTAGACAATAATTGGTGTGTTTATAGTTTTCTCTATTGTTTCATCTGTAATAGAATAAAAAGGTTATTTACGCACGCCTGATCATCATAGCCCATACATAGCAGCTAACAAATACATCACATATTCAACCCAGTCAGACAGCATTTATTTCTAGCAACAATAGTTCTGTTTTTGTTTTTTTAATTTCTTTCAACTACTAATTACATACACTGTTTATTTTTTCCATATTATCCAGTTTTGTTTTGCCCTTCAACATAACAAAAAGTAACCAATAAAAGTCTAGTTCGAGGACAACAGTTAAAAAAAAAAAAATGAAACTAGTTGGATCAAATCTATCTTAGTCAGGTTTCTTTACCTAGCTTCGTCACGACGTTCTTGGTTGTTCATAGTGGGGTATTTGTACAAAAAAATACTTTCTCCGAATGGAAAGCAAGTCCCACAAGATATATGCAGATATAATAAATAGGTTGGCCTCCTCCTACAGTGTTTTGTTACTAACAATCTCGTAGACTTTCTGCTTTAGATAGAGGTCATATTAAATCATAACCGTTACCTGTTTGTTACAAGTTCTATTTCATTTTTAATCCAGTATAAATTCTTATCTAACATATAGATAATTCTAATTTTGTTTTCTCTTAAAGAAAAAAAAAAAAAACGGTAAAATTTTGAATAAAAAATTATATTAAATTCTTTGAGATTTTATTGGAAACCCAAAACTAATATATTACAAGTTATTCATGTATAAATGTTGAAAGCTTTAGAATAAGGATTGTTACTTCAATTCCCATGAAAAGTTTCTATAAATCGTGATATTAATAAAAGTAATTTTGGACAAGAAAAGTAATTTAAAGTGGTTTCAAAAAATAAAGAAATTTCGAGATTAATCCATCGACTCTCTACAACCGACACCAACACACCAATACTAAGATATTTTTGGTAAAAAAAAAAAAAAGAAACAAACAAATAAAAAAGTCAATTAAAATATGATTTTCTATAAATTTACGGGTTCTTAATTTACGCAATAGGCTGATGAAATAGGATCCGAAGAGAGGGATCCAAAGCAGCGAAAGAGGCAGGATCACTCCCAAATTTAGGCCAGACTAGAGTGGGAGAAACTGTTTAAATACAGCTGTGGTCAAGAGGGGGAGGAGTCTACCGACATTCTTGCAGCAGAGTTCATACAGCAGTCGCAACGCGTCATCAATCTTTCCCTTTACCTTTCACTACCATTTTATATATTTTAGTGTAAAGTCCAATCAGTTTGTGCTATCTAACACAACTTCTCTCCTTCTCAAACCTATTGTACTTATCATTGTTATTTAAAACTTTTTTTTTTCTAAATCTTACTTTTCCTCCTGAAGCACCATTTCAGAATTATGACTTTATATTTTCCTTTAACTTGGTATACATTTAGCGCAAATAAATTTTTAATAAACCCCTTTTTTCAGTTGTTGATCTCTTTGGTTTTGTAAAATTATGGGCATAAAACAGAAGAGATATCTCTGAATGTGTTACAATGTGATCTTGGTAATTTCCGGGCTAATAATAACTCAATTGGTTAAAACTCCAGGAAAAGTTACTTTTGTGAAACTGGCACAAAAGCGACGTCACTCTTCCTGAGTTTCCCCTTTCCTCTCTGGCACTGGGGGAGTTTAAGGACCGTACCTACCCTCTTGGGGTTTACCAGTCCCTCCGTTGCAAGTAACATTGTCGTTTTACAAGAAAAGGATATCACCACCATGGAGAGACAGTGCAAGACTTCGCTATGGCAGAAGTACCTACCCGGGCACTCCCCCGCTTGACCCATTAAAGGGCAGGTTGAGATACGCTCAACTAGCGCGTGAAGTGATCCCACGAAGTGGTCACCTCTCACTCCCAGAAGCTAGGGAAGGCACCCTAACAGGCTCTGGTAAACCGCGCACACCAAACAAATGCGCTTCTAGCTACGGACTGGCACCGGGGTTTAATTTATATCGCGGGTCTCCTTCCGCTCAACTCATGACCACGGTCATTGGAGTCATTGCTTAAAACAAGGCCACTACGAATCCAACCTCAATTGCAAGCAATTGGCTTGGAATATAGCTTGCGCCCGTTCAGTAATTCATACTCTAACGAGCTTAGCGTGACTGATCGCATGCCCGATGGATCGTGCCATCTACTGATTCCTGTCCATTGTCTCAAGTACAGGGGTGCAGTAACCCAGGATACTTACGGCAATCCTGAAAAGGGAAAGGATCAGGATAGGATGGGTCGGGGTGAGGTAATCCCCGCCCAACCTGGAGAGCTAGAGGCTGATTGCACTCCGAAGGGTGGGCAATGGTGATGCCACATACCCACGCCCAAAAAAGCCACGTTAGACAAGGTCATCTATCCAGAATATGGCAGGCCATAAAGAGGAATATATCCAATGGTTGAAGGCATAGGTCATCAATCAGTTCGACGCTGATAGGCAGAATTGCTTCAGACAAATAAGAAGAAGAAGAAACTAGAAATATTGATATGATATTCATTTTGATTATATTTTTATAAAGCTGATATACATTCTCTCTGAGAAGTAGGCAGTATATTTCAATAAGGAAGTAATTGAAAATTTACTTTTTTAAATATTTAAACTTTCACTGTAATTTACTTCCTGTAATAAATGTTGTAAATAATCTTCCAATTGAAAAAGTTATTACTTCAATCAATATTACTTAGTAGTTATTACATGACAAATATTTATTTTACTTCATTAGTAATATTTGTAAATAATAAATTTTAATCCAATAGATTTTCTTGTATACAAATAAAATTAACAAATCGTGTTTAAGAAAGTAATCGTTAATTTTAAAAAATTGTTCAAGATTTCTAAAATTAGTTTAGTAATCTTTTAGTTGCATAAGTTAAATGTTCTATTTTTAGTATCAAGAAATCTATTTAATTTAATATTGAATCTTAGCCTGGAACAGCTAGCTAAGATTTTATTTTCCTTTTTTTTTTTTTAATAAATAGTTTTATTAAAAAGGACAGCGGACCAAAAATCCTGCTGTACTTATGTCCTCTATGTGGTTCCAGCTCTAATGATTGAGTCTACAACTATTTGTATATATTAGACATTTGAAAATTTTTATTGAAGAACGGTTGTATATATGTTTTTTTTTGTCTTTACTAAGGCCAGTAAAATGTGCAAAACTTGTCCGAAGCTTTGGTGTAGGAAGTTGATGTCAATGTTGGTTGAGTCGGTGGTATAAGCTGGAATTTCTTTATTTTTTTTCCTAAGGGATATTTACATTTTTTTAAAACTCTGTTCATTTTCTTTAAAAACAAAAAAAGAACACTTCGTGCTCAGGGAACCTCAAAAAACAATATTATTCCTGTTGAAGCTCAAATATGAAAATATGACCAGCATATGATACATCCATCTTATCGCCTCTTAAATGAAAGTAAAAATACGCGCATATTTGAGGTGAGTTCATAACTAAAATAAGCTACTAAAACTATTAAGTCACTTGCAATTTTGAACATAATTTTTATAATTTTTACTATCTCTTACTTATTTACTTGCGTAAGAGAAAGAATTGTAATGTGGTCAGTAGTATATAATAGGCGACTCCAGGACAGATTTTCACTCCCTCACCTACCCCCCTCACCTTATACGTCCCAACCATTCCCTGTCCAATTTCCACCACCCCCCTCACCGCCCTAGTTACCCCTCCCCCACCACATAACCCCCCTCCCCACCCGCAACCTATTCCCAACTTTTCCCCCACCCCCTCCCCCTCCTCTTTTCCTGTAGGCGAAGAAATATTAAAAATTAATTTTTTTTTTTGCTGAGGTCAGCAAAAACGATCTCACAACCTTCGTCATCCAAGTCCATCACTTACACCACTCAGCTATAGTGGTAACTTGGCAATAGTAGTTTTCTTTAGATCCTTATACCTCACCCACATACTTCTCCCTCATCTCTCTCATATCCTTTCTCTCTCTCTCTCTCTCTATAGATATATAAAATATATACACAGAGACTTAAAGAGAGGCTCTGCCCCACGTACCCCAGGCCAGGGTTCATTAACCTGTATTTTTCCATTCGTACAAAAGTTTATTAACCTCTATGTATACAAAATGTTTGCAATATAATATATTTACTTATTTTTTTTTTTTTTAGACGGATACTTATGTAAGTTTTTTGGTAAACAATAAACTAAAACTTAATCTATGGTTCCTTCTTATCTACTTTTATCGATCAAGTATATTGACATTTAATACAGTATATTGATTTATGAGTCACTTACCTGTGTAAGGTTTTTGGTAAGCAATTTACAAGTTAATCTCCATTTTCCTTTCTTTTTTTTTATCGATCATTATATATTTATAGAATCCAATATATCGGTTATTTTTTTTTTTTTGGCACAGTTTAAAGTTGTTGGACCTGTTATCGACGAAATAGTTAATAATATGTTTTATCGAACTAATTGTTTATGCAATTAAAGAAAGGAAAAAAAGCTAGTGATTTAATAACTGGTGTATCTCAATTTACATACCAAATTCCGCATATTTAATCACTAGACAGATAGTTTTTTTTGGTAAACAGATGTTTTTTTTTTTTTTTAGACGGATACTTATGTAAGTTTTTTTGGTGAACAATAAACTAAAACTTAATCTATGGTTCCTTCTTATCTATTTTTATCGATCAAATATATTGGACATTTAATACAGTATATTGATTTATGAGTCACTTACCTGTGTAAGGTTTTTGGTGAGCAATTACAATTTAATTTCCATTTTCCTTCTTTAAGAAAAATCTATTTAGCCTATTATACAAAACACACCGAGGACAGCCGAACTACAGAGCCGATAATAACCGAACAGTCCTTATTTTTTTTTAAAAAAAAAACATTACACAATCATTTGTAATTAAGTTGTCCAAGTTTTCTAATAATAACCACAGTCCAAATCGTTCGTTAGTAGGTTTTATTTTTCTTCCATAGAGCTGAGAAACACTTAACACTTTGTGCGAGCCCATGTTGTCTCTGCCGATGACCGATTAACACTTAATTACAAAGGACTCCACTATGAGTTAAATCTCCACTTTCCTTTTTAAGATAATTTTTTGTTTTGTTTATCGATCAACTATATTTATAGAATCTAATATATCGTTTTCTTTTTGGTACTGCTTAAAGTTGTTGGATCTGTTATCTAACGCAATGTACGACGAAATAGTTAATAATATGTTTGTCGAACTAATTGTTTATGCAATTAAAGAAAGGGGGAAAAAAAAAGCTAGTGTTTAACCAGAGATTTAATAACTGTTGTATCTCAATTTACGTATCAAATTCCACATATTTAATCACTTTTCTAATCAAAAACGTACTCAATTTACACACATATTTCCGTCAATTCTTGCAAAGAAGAGATGTAAGTTTTCGGTTAGAAATGTAGAAAGTGCCTATCTTACAAATTTACATGTAAGAAATAAAAGTAAGAAAAGCGATTTATGCGTACATATTAAAACTAGTAATTTAAATGGAACTTATATATTTTTAAACACTTTTTATTAGAGCAAAAGTAATTTTCTCTAGAGATAACTACTGTAAGTTTGCAGTTAAAATTGTAAAAGTCGAAAGTGCGTATCTTAGAGCTTAACATGTAAGAAATAAAAGCAAGAATTGCGGTATATACGCATTTATTAAAACTAGTAATGTAACTGGAATTTATATGTTATACATGTTTAAACACTTCTTATTTGAGCAAAAGTAATTTCTCTCAAGAGATAGTTTGCGGAGTTTCGCAGTAATATCTTACTACAGTAGTATTTTTCTGTAGTCTTTTTACAGGAGTAAGTCTAGTTCCACCACAGTGGAAAGCTGATCCTACACAGATAATGTAATTTCCAAAAAAAAAAAAAAAAATCTTCTATCGAATTAATTGTTTGTACAATTAAACAAATTACTTAAAGAAAGGAAAACTTAGTGGAACCAGTAGTCTTTTTATCTCAATTTAGGTGCAAAATTCCCCTACATTTTTGCAATCTAAGAAGCACTCAATTTACGTACTTAACTCCCCCCCAAAATAGTGATCAGTTTCCAATTTAACTGGTAAATGAATTATTCTATATTTTTGTAATCTAATAAGTATTCAATTTACATATATAATTCCATTAGAGAATTTAATAAATTAATGGGATTTATACCATAACTAGATAGAAGTAACTTCCTTAGTGAGTAACAGATTGATATTCGCTCCTAGAGTTATGGATGTGCAAATGACGAATGATTAGACAGTAGAGAATGTATTGTGTTAAATGTCTTTGGTCAGGTCAAAATGTAAAATCACTGCACAAAGCAAAGTTGGACTACAATTAAATCTGTCGAATAACCAAGAAAAACAAAAGATATACAAAAGAATATATTGCACTAAAACATTCGTAAGTTATCGTATTGTGAATTGGAATAACAGTTTTGCTAGTAATTTCCAAGTTCTTTCCCCAACCTTTCTAAATATGTAACAACTTCTTCTGCCATCTTACATTCTTAAAAAGGCATAGGATATTATGCGCTAAAAAACATGTTACTTTTTAATAAAAGAATATTGGAACAAGTTAAACCATTATAAGTTTCTAATCTGGGGAAATGATTGCATTATATCCAAATTCGAAATCTTCTGTTTTGTAGCCATTGTCTAGTGTCTATTAGTCCAAGAAAAACACAGATATACAATAGAATATAAACATATATTGCACTAAAACATTCTTAAGTTATCGCATGGCAATTATTGTGGATTGCAATAACAGTTTTGCTAGTAATTTCCAAGTTCTTTCCTCAACCTTTCTAAACATGTAACAGCTAAGAAATAAATTTCTAATCTGGGGAAATTATATCCGAGTTCGAAATCTTCTGTTTTGTAGCCATTGTCTAATGTCTATTAGCCAAGAAAAACACAGATATACAATAGAATATAAACATATATTGCACTAAAACATTCTTAAGTTATCGCATGGCAATTATTGTGGATTGCAATAACAGTTTTGCTAGTAATTTCCAAGTTCTTTCCTCAACCTTTCTAAACATGTAACAACTAAGAAATAAGTTTCTAATCTGGGAAAATTATATCCAAGTTCGAAATCTTTGTTTTGTACCCATTGTCTAACGTCTATTAGTCCAAGAACAACCAAGGAAAACACAGATATACAATAGAATATAAACATATATTGCACTAAAACATTCTTAAGTTATCGCATGGCAATTATTGTGGATTGGAATCAGCTTTCCTCAACCTTTTTAAACATGTAAACAACTTGTTCTACTGTCTTACATTCTTAAACAGGCATAGGAAATTATGCCCTAAACAATATGTTACTTTTTAATCGAAGAATATAGGAACAAGTTAAACCAATGTTTGCATCGTATAGGAAATGGGAAATGATTGCATTATATCCAAATTCGAAATCTTCTGTTTGGAATTTAGACATTTCTACCAACACTAACGTCTATTAGTCCAAGTACAACACAGATATACACAGAATATAATACAGTATATTGCCCTAAAACAGTCTTAAGTTATCGCTTGGCAATTATTGTGGATTGCAATAACAGTTTTGCTAGTAATTTCCAAGTTCTTTCCTCAACCTTTCTAAACATGTATACCTACACCTTGTTCTACTGTCTTAAATTGTTAAACAGGCATACTGATATTATGCACTAAAAAATATGTTACTTTTTAATCGAAGAATATTGGAACAAGTTAAACCAATGTTTGCATAGTATAGGAAATGGGAAATGATTGCATTATATCCAAATTCGAAATCTTCTGTTTGGAATTTAGACGTTTCTACCAACACTAACGTCTATTAGTCCAAGTACAACACAGATATACACAGAATATAATACAGTATAGTGCCCTAAAACAGTCTTAAGTTATCGCTTGGCAATTATTGTGCATTGCAATAACAGTTTTTAAACAAACAAAAAATACTGCAAACATACAAGTGTCTGGTCCCCATACTTGTTGTAATTGGTACCGATTAGAAATATAAATATATTCTATAGTCATTTGGAAGAAATTAGTCAAAATATTCCCCCCCAAAAAAAAGGAAAATCATTATTAGTTCTGTTAATGTTTTAACTTGTTTTTATTAGACAGAAATTATAACACAGAAGTATTTTTGCTTAGTCAGATCGCATTCCTACACCTTCTTACGAGCCCTGGCACACACACACACATACGCGCACGCGCGCACTACATGCTGTTAAGTGAATAATTGACAGAAATAAAAAAAAATACATGTTTTTCTATTTTTGCAATACAAAAGAAAGGAAATAATTGCAACCATTAAAAGTAAAAATTGATCACCGTTTTCTCTATTATTTTTCTCTCATAATACATAGATGTGTACGCTTCTATTATAAATAACACAAAAATAATATTTTGTTTAATTACAAAATCCATACCTTATACTATAATCTTGGTAATAATATACATAATTTACACACACACACACACACACACAAAACACAAATCTTTTTATGTCTACTGGCAGAGTATGTTTTAACTTATCTAAATTGTCAAAATTTATAGTCACAATCTAAAGCTAAGTCTTGCATTTCTCTTACTAACCAGCAATGTCTATTTCTATAAGGAACTAGTTTAAGGCCTACCAAAATTACTGCTTCTAACCGGTTGCACTCAGAAACTTTAACACGACCTCTTATTTCTTTATCGTTCCCCTGTTGTGTTGAAAGCGGTACCTTGTATATTTTTCCTGTGCAAAATTCCATCTTCTCTTATTTGGCAAACGAGTGTCCATTGTAACTTGTTACACCAGTAAATGTTAAAAATGGTTTCTCTCGGTAGGTGAGGAAATTATATCCAACCCATTTTTCGGTATTATAATGTAACCATTTTATTACAATAGGCACTATTTTTTGTTTTTTGTTTTTGTTTTTGTGGTACCCTTTTAGTTCTTGCACTCTTCTTTTTCTGCATATATAAAAGTTCTTTTGTTGTTTACGGTAAACACCAGTTGTGTGCAAAGTTTTGCAATGTGGTTTAATATTTTTAAATTCTGTCAACTCGTTTTCCACCAGTTGCTTGTATTCCTCTTTCTCTAGTTTTTCTGTATATAGTCTATCTTCCTTCTTTTTAAATCCACCTAGTTCTAAGTGTCGTTTCTTTACCCATACATGGGAGTTCTATTTCTTTTACTGTATATGGCAATAG